>CCAG010008349.1:0-85061 GCA_001077435.1 Glossina morsitans morsitans
ACAAAAATTGAAAAATTACGTAGTTATATTATGAATAAATCTATACTGCGAAGTTCGACCCTAGCAATACGCAAGTTATAATTCAAAAACAGAAAATACGAAAAATTCCAAATCTGTCCAGTGGTCCACTCACACTTTAGCAATTGAAATAATTACGTGGCTCTATGGATCAATTTTTCTAATCATCATTAAGGCGTTGAAAATATCCATCATCCAATCGGTTAAGCGCCTCGTCGCATCAATAAACGGTTTTTTTTGTGTATTATTTTTTTTTATTATTCTTCAAAATATTTAAAAAAAAAATTTTATAATCTGTAAAAAATCATTTAGCTGCGGTGATGCGCATCAACGTGGGTGTTTGATTTGGTAAGTTTTCTTTTGCTTTGTTAAAATTAAGTTAATCTAAATTTTCCTTTAGTTTGTTAATAACCTTTTTTTTTATTTTAAAATCCGAGTATCCTTAGTTAAGTGTTGTTATTTGAATTCAAAGTCTATAGACTATAACTGATTTTATTTCTTCTAAAAACGAAAAAAATAAATAAATAAAAAGAATACAAATGTCCTCGAATCGTGTTAATTTTTTTTAAATTAATATAATTATTTTTTTACTTAAATGATTCATTTTGTTATTGTTTTCTTTTATTATTGGAAGAATATAAAGGAAATGTATTATTGGTAAAATATTAATAGCTGGTGAGACTTCCTAGAGGTGACTGAGGGTGAGCAATAAACAATATTGATAGGACATATTGAAGAATTTTTCCGAAAAATTTCCAAATTAAAAGTAAGCATGCTTATTTAAGATAATAAATCGTTTGTAGCGTGAAAATAGATTATCATGAAACTATTTATATTTTTTTTACCCATCCCATCGGACGAGCCAGGCCGGAAAAAAACATGCGATAGGATCCTGATTTATATATAATAACAAATTTACATCTTCGTAGAGTATTAGTATCAAATACGTTACCACACCCGATATCTCGAGCGATTGGATGACCAGGTACGTCAGACGCTTCAACTGGAAGGCGAAAAATTCAAAGACTACGCGCTACACCTGCAAGACATGATGCGGAACAGAAGCTAGAAAGAATCTGCCGAAACAGTCGGCGGGTGTACCCACTTATCTTTGGAGATACAGCCAGCAACGATTTAGCCGAGTTAATAGCGTTGGGAGAGCGGCTCGAAAACCTACCAGCAAAATTGTTCAATCCATATATGAGTGGAAAAATAATTTCGCATATATACGATGGTGCAATATGTAGTGGCAAGCAATAACGCCTCACTTAATTAACATTGTCGCGCTAACCTTTCAGCTACGTTGTTTTCTTTGATTTTTTTAGGCGATATTCGCCAGGGACAACTAAGACCAAAATCGGAAGTGCGGTGAAAATCAAATTGGCAACAATCCCCTAAAGAACAAGAAGAAGCACCTTACGCCAAGTTGGACAAGAAGAATATCCTTACACGAAGTTGAACAAGAAGAGGCATCTATTCTACTCAATTGCGAGTTCCAGAACAGCGGCTGAGCTCCACAAAAGCGGCTGTGAGTTCCACAAAAGCGGCTGTGAGTTCCACAAAAGCAGCTGAGTTCCACAAAAGCGCCTGCACACTTCTCATTGTGAAAAGTTAAATGACTCTGTAATTTTTCCGATCCGAGCAAAAAAAGCAACAAAGGATCTGATCCCCAATTCTCAGAAGAATTAATTGCTCGTTTGGAAAACAGCGTAAGAAGCGTACACCAATTACAAAGAAAAATCAAAAAGTCTGTATCCACGTACAAGCGAAATTTAATCGGAAAAACGTTGACTAAATCATTAGGCCAAAAAAATTGCATGAAAAGGGTTGTGCGCATACGAAGGAATCTATATTTGTGTAGCGAGAAAAGGGGGCTGTGATAGAAGCTTGAGCTCTAATTTAAAAGGAAAAAAATGGCAATATATTCGGGGGACAGTTGAAATTAAAGAATTGTTGATTAAAAAGTTTTTCCCCAAACTTAGCAAGCGTTTGTTGGAACGTTGAACTTTTGTCACAGCTGGCTTAAGGGCTTATATGCAAACGAGATTTGATTCAATGAATGATTTAGTTATTATAGAACCAGTTCAGGGATTATGTGAGTATATCAAAGAACAATATAAGGAAGAGGACTACAATCGAGGTGTGGTTTTCGGGTTTGACGGTCGCTTAACCTCTGCAGCTTGCCACTAAAAAAAAAGTTTATTAATATTCTGCTTTTTACCTATTAGTCTTAAACTACATACCGTTCACTATAGGTTCAAATTCTATTCCTCCAAAACAAAAATTCTATTCCTCCAAAAAATGTCAAATTCTATTTTGCTAGAAAATCTGGAGAAAGACTTGGATGTATTGGAATGGCTAAAATTAACAGAAAAGGAAAGTGAAAGCAGTGAATTGGGGATAAATGCGAATAGTGTCAATGACTTTACAGCTGAGTTCAAAGAACTTGATGAGGACAGTAGTGAAACAGTAGTGGCCGAATATGCAATTGCATTATCTCAACGTGATTTGACGCGTACATAAATATATACGTCACCAATCAAAGGCCTTATCCAATCAAATCAAAAATATCGCGATTTTAAGAAAATTTTTAAAGATGTAGGTCTTATTACCGGAGATTTGCAAATTGCAGGAACTGGCGGTAAAAGCAAAGATAGCATAACTTTGCTGGTGGATGCTGATGGAAAACTTTTGTAAAAAAATTATGGGATTGCTGTGGGGAAGAAGAAGGCAATGCAAAGCAAATCAAAATCGGGTGGAAGTGGTTCAATAATTGTGCAGAACACTTCTCTCAAGCAAGACCAAAACACTTGGATTGGTTTAGTTGATTTTCTAAAGCGAAATGATAAAATGCCTGTAGTGGCTTTCACATTATCCAGAAATCGTTGCGATATCAATGCCCAGGTTAGTAATAAAAGTTTTTTAAGCTTATATATACCATGTATGGTATATGAAGTGGTATGGTAAATGAACCGGGACTAGCCGAGAGATCTTCATAAACTGAAATTATGGAATGATATCCTCAAATAATGTCTCCAATATATATATATATATGTAACGGTTTTCACGAAGCTAAAGTGACGACAGAATATGCATAACGAATTGTAAATAATTGGAAAATAAATCATCTCTCTTTCGATGTAAAATCTTATTATAACTAAATTACATATATAAACATAGACATAGTGTAGTATTAAAATTTACGAAATTTAATTTATTAATAGGAAATCTTGTAATTGTGTGCTATTGTCTTTACATATTGAAATATTTAGTTAATTACGAAAGATATACAAAAAAGACGACCACTTATTTTTTCGATCACTTTTAAATGTTATTTTATAGTCGATTTACTTAATTAAATATAATAAATTTAATATTAATCAGTTTAGACAAATACTTTAGAGTTGATTTTACAGAAATGAATTATTTTTTCATGTTCTTGCATATCCAGTCCATGCCTTCCTAGAATAGCAAATAAATTCAATTTATTGATTCTAGAAAAACTACAGTGTTCCTACTTTAAGGCCTGTACCCTCAAGTGCCGAACAAGATTTTATTGATACAAGACTGCCTCGGCAACTTCGGATGATGACATAGCATTTGGTAGATCCTGTTTATTGGCAAATATTAAAAGAGGAACCTGTTTTAAACGATTATCCATCAGCATTTCAAAAAGTTCATTGCCAGATTCCGCCAAATGTTCCCGATCTATGCAGTCAATTACGTAAATCTATATAAGCAAACAAAAAGCAAAAATATACGTATTATTAAAAGAAAACGTTGATCTATTTAGATTCTCTCAACCAAAACGCCTGTATTTGCAAAGTAGTTTTTCCAGTATGGCCGTATCTTCCATTGGCAGCCGTATACCGCAAGGTACAATAATTGTAATATAAGGGCTAGCAGGATGGTAAGCGTTGTCCACTTTAAAGAAACCACGTATTTCCAATTGTATAATATCACCTTTTCTTTCTTCAACTCTGGATCACCTAACATTTGCACTTCTTCCTGTGGATTGAAATCACTTATCTTTTATTCTTTTTAGGATACGTGTCATTTTGAACCTACCCTGGTCTTATGACTAATATACTGTTTGAAATCCTCATCTTTACTTTATAATATCATCTTTACTTTATAATATATAATAGCAAACTCTTCGCCGAATTATCTGTTATGGTATTTGTGCAAAATAAAATAATGCGATAGAAGTAAAATTAATTATCTTTACTGTCATTGTTATTTCTTTGAATTAGTAGGAGCACGTCTTAAGCCCGATAGCCGTCAGTTCTTTTGTCGTTTTACCATTAATACTGAAGATAGATCGATTGGAGGTGCTTCCCCGCATATGCTTAAATGGTCCATACGTTCTTTAGGCGTTAATTTATTTATTGAATTAGTTCTTACTTTACAGCAGTTACTATCAGAGAGTGAGGCGATGTAATCGGACAGTTATTTTTGAAAAAATTGCTCCTGTTTATCCAAGAAGTTTTATCGGAGTCATTTTCCATTTCCTAAAGGCGCATTTTCTTATTGATGCATGGTACTTGTTTCAACAATCGTACCGCCACTTACTACCGCGATGATTCTTATATGATATATGTTTTTCGCAGCCAGTGGAAAATGAAGCAACTTTCATTGATCGGAAGGCCACAGCCACAACGCAATGTTTGTCGGTAATCTAAATATTTGTGTATTAGCAACTCTTTTTCTTTATATAAACACAAACATTTCTTTTTAGGTTTTCGGCTATCAAATGAAAATAATGGTAGTTAATTTTAAATTTCGCGGAACTTCCCATGATTCGCCATTGTACTGGGCAAGAGAACAATGACGAGAGGGTGCAATGAGAGAAATACTTGACTGCTCGGTAAACGGAAAAAAGAAATTTAAGCGCCAAAAAACTATACATTTCCAATTTATTTTCAGGTGATAGTGGAAACCCGCTAGAGCCTTGGCTGATGATACCTTATCGAAGTTCGACGAATCGCCTAAAAAAAAAAACGGCAAAATCTATTGCAGGGCGGGGAACATTCTGGAACGACGTATTGGTATGTATGAAAGTTGGTATTAGAGTATTTGGTGTTTTCAACATCTAACTACAATTTTTTAACATTTCTTTTTGTTTTGGTTGCTGCCCAAAAATGGTGGGAAGAGTCGTAAACGTTTGTGCAGCGCTGCGCAACTTTTGCGACCACTGCAAAGAGGAAGGAGATCATTTGAATACCCCAGGCGATCTATGAAGATGATGGTATTTGTGTGGAGGCACCTTAATTGAGCTAGGAAATTAGTTGATCGAGGAAATTAGAGGATTGCTGGCATTTACAAATATTATAACAATCTAAAAAATATAAATAATTTTTAAAATCACAAATTGCACAAAAATTTACATAAAAGTTAAATAAATATTGAAAGTATTACTTTCTATTTTGATTGAGGAAAGCTTCTTCTTGATCTTCTGCTTTAATAATCGGCAGCAATTGAATATAAATGTCTTGTAAATCGATTATGATCACATCAGCATTCAAATTCATTTATCATTTTATGGCCTAAGACATCTCTTCTATTAGTTCGGGGGACTAAATTATAAATTATTGTGGTTCATCGTTATCATCAGAGACGTAATTATACGTAATATTTATCGTTAAAGCTGATACAACACTAAGCTTTTTTCATTATTTTCAAGTTAAAAAAAATTAAAATTTGTTTTTTTATTATTATTATAATTAATTTAATCAGAGAAATAAATTCAAGGACTAAAGTCTTAAAGCATTAGAATCTGAGGCTAGGTTTTCTTTAAGGTTATTTGTGACGCTGCTGTGCGCAGCCGAATATAACTTTCTTATTCATTTTTAATTGTAATTTTTTGGTTGAATTATAATATACATAGGATAGGTTCATCTGTAGAATAGCACATCGGGTAAATTGCCTCTGCGGCTTTGCTGGCACATACGCACTCGTTTATCGAGATTTTCCATGACCATTTTGCATATATGTAACTGAATTTTGTTGATGCGGCGAATCCCCTCCTTCATTGTACGGGTGGTTATTCGCTTATAAAAAGAAATTCAGTGGTGTTAAATCATATGATCTAGGTGGCCAACTCTGACTAATGAAGCGAAAAAGTAATGGGCCAAAGAATGTCTCATGCACTAAATGCATCATTGCCCGGGCTAAGTGTGACACCGTCTGATTGAAACAAGATATCGTTCATATTAATATTATCCAATCCACGAAGAAATATGTTAACGGTTATCGAACACTAGTAACAGTCATTGCTTGACCAGCCTCATTTTCGAAGAAATGTAGTCCAACGATGTATTCATCCCAAATCCGCACCAAACAATGAAACGTTATGTTTCGACAATCACATGCGGGTTCTCTGAAACTCAAAAGTGGCAACTATGACAATTAATGAAGCCATCAAGCTGACCACATATTGTACGAAATTTGCGAGATGCCTCCAACTTTCGTTATTTTTCAAATATTGTTCAACAATAAAAAGGCGTTGCTCCGCCGTGTAATGCTCCGTTTTTGCTAACCCTAAACTGTCAGTTGCCAGTCCTTTCTTGTTTTTTGTTGCAAACACTTTCCCGCATAATTGGCGACTAATTCAAAACTTGAGTAAGTTTTGGGACAGGGTTAATTAACTGTGTGATTGTTATCTAATTAATCAGACGTTCAAATACATAGTTTTCGTGAAATTATACTCTTAAATTAAGTATTTAATTTAAAGTCTAATCATAATTGCAGTACATTGTACTGAAATGTTTTATTCGCCAATTCGCCCAATCGCTAGCATAACCAACGACGACGCACATGTTAACACTAAATGCAGGGTTAAAACAAAAGCGTAAGCTCGACCCTTAATTCCGTCGATGCTTTATCTAAAAAAGTTATTGCTATGTCCATAGAGTTCCTCAACTTTTAAGACAAACAAGCTTAAATCGATGCAGAATCGTTTTCTGAGAAAGGAATGGCCTGACCCAATTTTATTCGTCCTTATGGAACTGAACTTTCCCTTACTTTTGTCATCTACCGATTCTTTAATTCCCTGCCATCATTTTTTAAAAACTTTAACATACAGAGTTCACTGTTTAATTCACTTCAGATATCATCGGGGATGTTGCCATTATATTATCGCGTTCTTTTCAGATGAATGCTATTAATGATATAGTTCTGGATCTCAAAACACGTCAATGCAGCAAGCCACCTCAGACATTAAACACTGTTCAAATCGGTCCGACAATACCCCCTTCAAGTGCCAGCAACCCCAATGAACGTTCTGCTTCAAAAAGCTTACGGAAAATTGTTTTCGCGAAATTAGTCATTTTTTCTCTCGGGCACAACTGTGTCGAAAGCCAAAAGTGAGCAGCCGTATCGAACTAATAAAGTCGAACGATATGACTTCTAAATCTTTACTAGTGGTGAACAGAGCTTGCGCTGCAATATCTAAAGATCTATCAGTTGTTTCATTTTAGATAACTGCCGACAAGGATAAGGTTGAGGTTAGTTTTATACTTTGTGCGGTATATTTATTATTAGGGATGACTTTGATAGCCATGTGCTTTAATTTAATACAGGTTAGCATTACATGATTTTTAGATTTCAAATTTAATTAATTTTGATCCTTTCTTACCAGGATTAAGTCATTCGTAATATGCGTGCAATAGAACGAGCTTTCAAAGCTTGCTTTCGATGCAGATGATATTTAAAAAAATTATTTGAATTACTCATGTATTTTTTAAGGCTTATGTGTTCTTCAGCTTAGTTTGAAATTAGAAATTAAGATTTTAATATCAATATATAACATAATATTTATGTAATTAATTTTTAAGTAATATATCTTATATACATACATGTTAGTGCGAAAAATTTTCCTAAATAATGTACTTTTTTCGCTGATCACAAAAAAGGTACACCGTCGAAGAAAATTTTTCGCATCTAACCACTAATTATAGAAACTTAATATAACTGAAGGCAGTGCAAGTAGTCATCGCGGAGAGATCTTGTATTTTAGAACATTGAATTGACAGTGAATAAAATTACATACTTCACATATATAAATAAGTCAGTTATCTTTGAGTTATTTTCAGTTTCTCTTATTCGGCCTTTCACAACGCGTTCGCACTAGAAATTTACTTTACACCGGTAACTTGCCCGGCAAAAGAACAAATTTTAAAACGTATATCGTCTCTTTGAAACTTGGTCCTCATTGAAGGCAGGATTTTGCTTCCTTTCATCTTCTTCATGTTCTTTTCGATATATTGGAATTTTGCATTTCTTGTTTCAATGCTAATATTGACATGTGATCATTTTTTTATTTTCTTATGTTCTTTTCGTTCTTATTTTCTTTTTCTTTTTGCCTTCTGATGTTCCAGCATCGCGGTCGCAAGTTGTCAGCCCGGAATTCTCATAAGGTTGTAATAGCGGTACTAAAATGTTTAAAAAAATGTAATATCATAGCGTTTTTAAATAGCTTTTAAAATCGAAAACATTAATTTTTTCTTTAAAGAAATAGAATTTAACCGATTAAAAAATTGAAAGTTGAGTTGAAAAAGTTTCAAGTTTGAGTTCTTGTAAGCAATTCGACCGACGCAAAAAGAGAGTTTGTTTATAGTCTCTCTATAATTGCCATGCACATGTTGAGTAGTAAGGAGCTCAAAATGCATTCTGACATAAGCTAATAATTTCCATTGGGTATTATCTTCTTTATTTGGCTAAACAACTTTTAGATGCTTATTATATGTACATAGATTTGTACATACGTTGATTCTTTTTAGATTATCATGAACTTGTAGGAATTCTAATTTTCACTATTACAGCTTTTGTTCGTATTATTTTTGGAAAGTTATCGGACTCTGCCGTCCATTTAGTGCCACATATAACTAGACATCCTTACAGATAGTATAGAACAGTCTGAAGAAATATTCCAGCTTTACAAGATACAAACTCATTTATTTATTATACTCATACACGAATATATTTTTTCACCTACATGCCTATTCGTATCGTTCGTTGTTGCGTCCATGCCTTTTCACTGGCCAAATGAAAGATGCTCGTAACTATGTTCGATACATCTTACTTTACGGCAAATAGCGTATTACTAACCTTTAGGTAAATCAAATCGCTCAGAACTAATAATAAATGTATTTATTCTCAATATTTGTTTTTAGATGCAAATTAAAAAATTATCATTAATTTTGGTTTTATTTAACTAAAAATTTATAAATTAATTTTTTAAAATTGACGTTTTAGTCTTTTAAATTAAATCTTATAGAATAATTAATTATTAGTTGATGGTTTGTTCTCACATACAACATACAAATATAATTGTGAATATATGTATATATATATATACATGTGTATAGATATATGCAATGACTTATTTACTTTGCTTTATTGCTTAGTTATAACTTTCTAAAATGTGGCATTTTGGATAACTCTATACTCAACACACAGCTGCTTTTGTGGAACTCAGCCGTTTTCGTGAAACTCAGCCGCTTTTGTGGAACTCACAATATTTTTATAATTAACAAGCAAAATGTTGTTGTATTTTATTTAGCGACATTCCATGTTGCTTTGTATATTTAACAGAAACTCCATGTTGCATTTGACATTAACAGAGGTTCTATATTGCTTTGTATATTTTTTGTAAGCAAATCGTTTGGCAGGTCTCTGTTAGTTAAGAGAAAATAAATGTGCACATAGGCGGAGAGCGATACAATCATTCGCATTTGCAATCAAGAAATCAAACGTGAATTCTTTAGACCATTTAAATGATCATACGATTTACATACGATTTACATACAGTTTCATATGTCGCTTCCGACTTGCGTCGAATTATTACTAAAATCGCCGCAATTCAATAAGTGGTTGCACAGCGGTTCATGCATGTCGCTTTCGACTTGCGTCGCCGCAATTCAAGCACCGCCGTGTGGCTTTAAATTCCCAATTTAGCCAGTGCTTTTTCACAATTTTCTCAATTTAGCCAGTGCTTTTTCACAATTTTCTCAATTTGGCCAGTGTTTTTTTACAACAATTCTCTATTTAGCCAGCTGTTTTCTTGTTGTGAAATTTTATCTAAATCAGCCGAAAATTTCATGAAAAGAAAAAATTTTATATTTGGAAATATTTGAGAAATCTTTCCCGTTTATTTGAAAATATATAAAAGCTTAATAGAAGCTTAAATCGATTGCAATGAATCCTATACACTATTATTGTCATTTTTCTTCAGGTTTGCAGGGTCTGTGTGGTGTAGTTTCACTAATTTTTGGCCAATCAATAGGAGCATTATTTGGCAAAAGAACTTGTTCGCCCGTGCGCCTATCTTTTTCATAGGGATCATAAATCTCAACTGTGCTAACCGACTCCCCATTGCTCTCAATAGTGTAGATTTGTCAGTTGTTGGCACTCTTAAGCATCAGTTGAAACTTTTAAGCAGTTTTCGCATCTTTTGAGCAGTTTTTGGCACATTTAAGCAAAATTAGGAAGAGCAAATATATATAACAACGAAGAGCACCCTCTTGCCGCAAAGAGATATAGAATATGTGAAGAGAATGTTTTTCTGAATAAACAGAGTTACCAAAGTTACGTATTCCTTTAGATATTGCCATCAGCCCAACCAGAACGTACGGCCTAGTTTTGCACTCATCCAACACAGTAAAAAAATCTACTGCAGTTCTATAGAAATATTTACATATGTATGTATGTACGTGGGAGAAATGAGATGTTTTTCTCTACATTGTTTCTCCAGTTAGGTTCACATTTATACCTGCATCACCACACTGTTTCATATTATTTGATTATAGCTGAGAAAATATTGAAAAAACGTGTTTACATTTTATGCAATCATTTGAGAGAAAAACAGCTATAGAATGTTTACAAATCAATGGATCTATGTAGGAACTTGAGAGAAAAACAGCTGTAGAATGTTTACTCCACGCATATTAATTCATGTTCAAGTTGTTTACTTATCGAGAAGCTTCAAAAATGTAAAATCCCTCTCGCTCGTTTGTGTAAATCAATCCGCACACACATCTTTACAAAAACGTATATGGAAATACTGAGGTATAGAGAGAGATGCACAATAACAAAAAAATACCTCGAAAGTTCTCTTAGTCGCCACTTTATATGAAGCTCATCTCTTAAGTCGCCAATTTATAAGAAGCTCATCTCTTATGTCGCCAATTTATAATTTGAATTTAAGAGAAAAATTTAATACTTTTTAACTTTTAATACAATTCGACCACATCACATTTTTACGCATTTTATAAAAAGCTTTTGAAAGCAGCAGGCTCGCTCATCTCTTAACACAGCAATTTATAAAAAGCTTTTAAAAGTAGCAGACTCGCTCATCTCTTAAGGCACCAATTTATAAGAAGGAATTATAAGTAAGTTGTGAGTTGTAAGTTTCGACTTTTTGTAATAGACAATTGATTTCTAGCTATCTGAGAATAATAATAATAATAATAATACCTTTTTCACTTCAAATGTTAACCGTGGTGATATAGGTTCGCAACCAGATTCGCAACCATCTGTTCAACTTGTACATCAATATATCCTTTCGATGATTCAATCCAATCACATCTTAACGCACGCTGACGATGTTCAACTATTTTCTTCCTCTGTCTTGGAAGCGCACTCATATCTCCTATCTGTTCTATGGTGTTCTTTAAATTTTATGAAATTAAAATTAATAAAATGCACGAATCTTTCTTTTTCAAAGAGGGCTATATTCACCGATCACTTTATTGATTCGCAAGGATTGGATTCGTTCATGGACTTAGGGGTTTTAAAATACATACACAGTCACAAAAAAAAACCAAGGAGCTGAGACTTTATGATAAATAATGAAGCGGAATGTAAGAGCGCATCAAATTTTAATGTATTATACGAGTGCAACGTTGCACTCTGCTAAAAATATTGATCGAAATATTTTGATTCTTGAATGATGAACCAACAACAGGCGGTTGGCTAGAGTCGAACAATTCACTACCGATGAACAATACACATTTTGCACTAATTGGCATTTTAATTGAACTGATTACGGACACAAAAATTGCTGCAATAAATGGCAAATTAAAACAAAGAAACAATTACATAATAGAAGGAAATGGTGATAAATTATGTTATGATGTTATATTATATGAATTGTAGTATAAATGCATTAGTTTCCTTTTTCAGTAAAAAATGAAAAAAAAAATAAATAAATTAATAATTATTCCATATCAAAAAAAAAGAAAACACCTGTAAACATGTTGTCCCTTACAGTTTTGTGTTTGAAATGACATTTCTAGAAATTTCAGCGCTCGTTCCAGCGCTGTAAAGAAAAGTAGTCATTATTCAATTATTGCGCGAGATTTGCGAAATATTTGTGGGGTATTATTGAGAATCGATTTGGTTGTAAATTTCATTACTATACATACATGTAGTGCCAGCGCTCAGTGTTCCAGTGATAGCATATATTGTTTGTGAAATATTACCATTTCGCCATTGCTTGCGAATAAAAACCGTTTTTATTTATTTTATTCACATGATATAATTTACGTTAAAAAGTAGTGATTTAAATGCAGGCGTTTTTCGTTCGAATTCGTACACCACGCATTGATTTTTTACATTCTCTCTTGAATTCGTACACCACCCATTGATTTCTATACATTCTCCTCTCAAATTCGTAAAGCAGGTACATCCCCAGCAGCTGTGGATGAAGAGTGTCGTGATATTAATTTTTATAAACTTAGTAGAAGCATTGGAAGTTTTCGCACCCAGGTTGGTATTGAAAATGCTTGCATAAACTAAACGCAACTCCGTTTTCTCAACAATGATTTATTTTTTGCTCGTTACTCAGAAATTATAAAAGTTAGAAGGCTGAAATTTTCTACATTTACTTTACAACCGATTCTACAAGTTAGAAGTGGTTAAATTTAAATTTTTTCACTTTTGATTATAAGGCAAACAAGACAGAACGTTTAAGACCATTTTGGACATTCCTCTGCTTAAAAATGCATTAATTCTAAAACGAATATGGTAGACACAGTGACCTGGTGGATTAATTGTTTTCTTAATAATTCCAGCGATATGCGTATCAAATAAAATCACTTGGAGAATAGAACGTGAAAAGCGTAGTGATGGGTATGCGAGACTCGGCCCCCGCCGAATATAACTTTTTTTCTTGTTTTAAGCCATTCTGCGGAGAGTTTAGAGATATTGCAGTATGATATTCCGCCTTAAAAACTCCTCGAGAGATTTTGCGCATTGGGGGAAATGAGAACCATTAAAAAGTAGGGAATTTATACGTTTTTTCCGACATCTTGATGGGCTTTTAGACTGTTTTATTGAATTTTACAAGGCTTCAAAATTTGTTTCAATAAGAATGGAGGATGTAATGTTGGCATAATTATTTTTACCATTAGACCATAAGTTCGCCTAGTATTGCTTGCATCCGGAAAAGTGAACATTGCTTCTTCTTATGGCATTATTTTTACCAATCTTGCTTATTTTAACTTTACAGAAAACTTTCCTTATATATTCGATTAATTATATAATTATAAAAGAAAAGCAAACAAAATTCACTATGGATCTCTCTTTTAAGTATACACACAATGTTATAACAAACATTTATCTGTATCAGAAACAAGCGCAAAAGAGCATCAAGCCTATCTGGTTAGCCTTATGCATTTAACCTTTTTGGGTATAATACAGGTTTACTTAAATTTTAATGTTTTAAATGTTGAAGCTTCATAAAAAAAAAAAAAGAATTGTATGTGTGCCGGGTTAAAGATTTTTCTTTATATAAAGAAGAGTATGATACGATTGAAAATAGTTCTCTTCATATTTCTTCCTGAAAAGCTTTCTAGCGAATGAGGTAACGTTCTTGGGAGAAAAATGATAAAAAGTAAAGTTACTCGTTTAAGAAATAGCCTTCTTTGTACGTAAATAAACATGTGTCTATGCGGTTAATTGCTTGTCCACGTGTTTATTTGGTTGGTTTTTTTTTTTTTGCGTTAAGTACGCTTAATAAAAATTTTTAAGGGTTTTAAAGTTTTTCAAAATTCAATTCCCCACTTTTACTTTTAAATGAAAGTAAGAAATTGACGAAGTTTTTTCTTGACCAGCATTGATTGATGTTGATTCATAATAGAGGTTATATTATTTGATCTTGCGTGTTTTCATGAAATACAAGCTGATTTCAAAGTAAGGGTCGGTACATTACATTGAGAACGGAAACCAATGTAAATTTTTCAGAAAAAACATTTTTTTTTTATTGTTTTAGTGGAAAGTTTAAATCTTTTACAATATTGGAACCAAAAGTTCGTTACTTGATAGAACTTTTTCTACGAAATTTGAATGTCTTCCCCAGACGCCCCAAAAAAACTGCCTGTGTTAAACAAATCTCGGTTAGATAAACACTAATAGATGCTTTTCGTTTCGCGCTTATGATCATTTAAACTCATTTCCAAAGAAAAATATTTTAGTGTATTATCACCAAGACGACGCACCATACCACGAACGCTAGCTTCTGTCTGTTTTGTGTTATGATCTCCACCACTTCCAATATTCCAATTTGGTGATTTAATAGGGAAACGATCACGGGGCATAAAGTAGGAGACCATGATATATTAATGAAATAAACTCAACCAGTTCGATAATGTGATCTTGAACGCTTTTGTATGCACACAAGAAAAAGTTTTATCAATGCGCCGCTTCTTGGATTCAACGCCGAATCGCATCTACTTGCTGAAATATTTTAAAATTAATCAAAATTATGTAATAGCTTAAACTCACAAAGCTAAAAGCTCAAAATACAATTGAATAAAAATCTGATCAAATTGAGAATCGTTGAGAAAAAGTCCAATACAATTGAATAAATATCTGATGAAATTGAGAAGCGTTGAGAAAAAGTCCAATTCCACAGTTCAGCTTAGTCTAAACAAATTTTCGGTAATTTCTTTCAGCTAAGCGCTTACTTTTCTCGTTTATGCCTCCTAAATACGATAAAGCTGAAAATCCTTGTTGTTTATTGAAATGAATTGAATGCGTTGGACTAAGAGATGGCTTAACACGACATCTAATCATTCGGTACTTACAAATCCTTAAGCTATATTAATATAACAAAATATGATAAACTATATATAGCGAGTCACATTGATATTGGGTTTATTTCGTTCGACAAAAAGTAAATGCGTGTTAAACCTATGCGATGTCAAATGCCTGCTGGTCGAAATGCCGTTTGCAATTCTTCATAGTGTTCGTTTACATTGAATGCGTTGATCCCCTTTATAACGTATAGTGTGTACCTTACACTCTTAGTGATTACTATCCATTAAATCAAAGGAATTTTGAATTGAAGTCAAAGATAAATTTTGTATCTCAATAAAAATGTACCTTTCAAAGCTTGATTAAATAAGTAAATTGTAAAATTGTAAAACTTTTGTTTCGTCTGTTACGTATACTTCTCTAATGTTTTTGTGTTACTTGCTTTCTTTTTACTTGTGTTCTTCCTGGATTGGAGTTTGCGTTTGTAGCTGTAAGTCTGACAACAGATGAGATCCTTTCTTACATCCCTTACTTAGGCAATCGAATTATGAATGGCAGCGGTCCTAACACGACGTATGTTTATGTTTTATATACAATCTACGCTTTCACTCTACCTAAAAATGGTTATACTTCTCATGTGAATAGATGTCTATTAGGTCAAGTGTGTGTGAAAATAGTTTATGCCGGTTACCGAAAGATAGAACTATTAATTTAGTAACATCGTTGTTTATTCGGTGGCAATTGTAATAAACATTCATTGTGTGGCAAAAATAATTACTGATTTTTTTCTTAACCTTGTTCAAATGTACTCATTTGTAGGCTTTTGCTATTTATTTATTATTTTTTAAATATTTTCAAGTTTGGTTGTTGTTGTTGTTGTTGTTTTGAACTAAAAATTGGTGTTCAGGAATATAATCTTTCTTGCAGTCTTCATCTGCATTTATCTCATATTTATTTGGTTTTTATCTCATATTAAATAAGGGATCTTTTTTTAAATTTGCTGTTATTTCCAAATTTTAATATGATTTAAAAAAAGATTTCCTTTCTTAGTGAAAGTAGTAGAATGAATCGTACTTTACAGACCAGCCAACATAATTTTAGGATCTTCTACAGCAGCTTTAACTTTGCGCAAAAACATAACGGCCTCACGGCCATCAATTAGTCGATGATCGTAAGTAAGAGCTACGTACATCATAGGACGTACGACAACCTAAAGATAGTGGCGTTTAGATTATATTTCACAAGAGTAAATAGATTTATACCTGTCCCTTGACGGCAATGGGCCTTTCAAAGATGCCATGCATACCTAATATCGCGCTTTGCGGTGGATTGATAATAGGTGTACCCATTAGCGAACCAAACACTCCTCCGTTACTGATGGTAAATGTACCACCATCCATATCCTCAACAGTTATAGCACCTTTTCGAGCTTTCTCACCTAAAGCGGCCATAGCGATTTCAATATCAGCATAGTTCATACCTTCAACATTACGAATAACGGGCACCACTAGACCTTTAGGGGTTGCCACAGCTACCGAAATATCGACATAATCACGATAAACGATTTCCTATAAATGATAATTAAATTAAATAATAATAAATTTTGAAAAGGTTTTTGACGCTGATATTTTGTCGGTTTTATTTAATAAAACAGGCATAAGACTAGAAGCTTTAAGATTTGAGGAAAACAGAATTTGTTTATAGCAATTGAACAGTGTGCTACAAAAGTTAGAGATCGAAAAATAAGTAAGAACATTATATTCAGTCGTGCCCGAATCTATTATACCCATCAGCGTGATCCTAAAAGAGAGGAGAATAACTAAGTTTTCATTCTATATAATATTCGGGGCCGCGGCTGATGTTTGCTATTCTCAGAATAATAGTGGAAATTTATATAGTGTATACATATACACTGTACTTGATGAGTAAAAAGCAAAAAACCCGAAAGCAAAAGATGTCACAGTTGCCGTTATGGAGGTGTGTAGCGTGTTGTAATCGTGTTCTTTGAAAAGTGTGGGTCCTTTTCAAATTCTCTTGCAAGTTTGCAGGCGATATCCTCATTTTTGCGAACGGAAGAATGTTTAGCACAGATACTACACTACATTAGCGATATGGGATAATAGCTGGTAGCATGTCTGCTCCTAAGCTTCCTAAGCAGAGGAAGTTTCATTCAAATACTTTAAATACTTTCAAATACTTTTAATTGTGGCCACAATAATTCGAAATTCTCTGCTAAATTCATTTTGTATTTTTAATTCTTCACAATATCAATCTTAGAAATAAAATAGACGAGAACGTTCGCGGTTTTAATTCAAGTTCTTTTGCGTTTTCTGCTCCTATTTTGTATGACAGCGATTAACGTTGTCTTGGATATAGAATAAGTTCTTTGTTCTTAGATCGCCTGTTTTTAACTCTATGATAATAGCAAAAGTTCTATTATCTTTTAAAGTTACTGATTGCATAATAATTTGGTGACGCTACATCTATAACGGCTGTTTAAAGAAAATAGTAACATAATGCCGTGAAAGAGAGCGTAAAAGGACGAACAATTCATGAATCTAAATTAATATATTAAGGAGTTAAGTTAAATAACGCAAAGAAAGGACTCGCTAATCAAAAATGAATAAAAAGTTCTCAAGCGTGCATTTTTAATCTGAAGATGCATAAATTATGTTTTAAATCTGCGAAATTAGTCAGATTACTATTGCAATATGAAAGACACCGAAATATGTAAATGAGTGGTATATAGAATTAGGTGGACAAATGTTATAAACGTTATAAAGCCTCCCGCATTTGAATGCTGATCTTAATTCAGTAAAGAGTTCCCTTCAATAATTGAAATCAATTTGAAGTAAAGCAAACAATTCTCTGCAATAATTAATTTCAATTTGAAGTACATGCAACAATCGATTGTGATCTGTCCACAAAGTGAAATCCACTTGGTTATGGCGAATCTTCTACCAAATGTTATAATTTGGTAAGCAATTTACATAAACCATATTTTAACAGGAAAGGTAATATGAATTTTTATCATTTCTAGTGCATTTTTTATTGCTACCCTATTGATTATTCATTTTTTGTCTGACATATTAAAGGGCGCTTTGGGTGCCTTTCATACACATCAGACACTATCGCAATTAATGGAATCCCAAGCCAAAGAGTACTCTGAAGTTTCAAGAATTTCTGAAATTGCCGACAACTGCTTTTTTAATTTCATTTGGTACAATGCAATGCAATTCTGGTACAGAAAAACTGAATGGGATCAGGCAATCAGAAGCATAACCCTCATTAATAGAATAAATTTTTCGTCTGTATTTTCATTGTGATTATCGAAGTAAACCTTACGCCAAACTTAAGACAATAGCTGTAGCAGAACCATAAAGCATATTTTTTCCACCACCTCTCATTTAACAGTAAGTATTATGTTTTTTCCCACCACTTATTTCCATTTAACAGTAAGTATTATGTTTTTTCCCATCACTTATTGCGCTTATAATTTTGCAAGAGTCTGAAAAAGGCCCAAACAGGTCAAAGAACACGTCTACAACATCCACATCTCTATACGATTAAAATTGACATCGTCTGTGCTTTCCGTGTCTTTTACTTGTTTCTCATTATCTACAAAAGATACACGCTTCCCCAATATTATGGAGTGTGCAAATTTACATTTTTCCCTTGTTTCAATTTTTTATAGAATAACGATGATGTGTATAAAAAATTCGGCCGGAACAGAATGTAGTTCTTACTTGTTCAGGCAAACCTGATTGCTTATCTAAGAAATATATTTAAAAATTTTAACGCGTGACCTATCTGTTTCCTGCTAACCAAATCAGATGAATGCTTTCAGAGATTTGATGTATTTATGGATTTTTTTGATATTAGATTTATTATAATTCGTGAATATCCCTACACAGTGAAGCAATAAATAAAATTAAGGTGCATGTAAGAGAAAATGAGTGTAAATATTGCCACCAGTTTTCTATAGGTGGGAGTTTGACGAATTGTTAATAAATTTAACTTTCTTTCTTGGCCGTCCCCGTACAAGCTCATAAATGAATTACCTTTTCCTTCATATGGGCAGAAAATAACTAATTACTATCATCCTCGTTGACCTTGGCGCAGGTAATTTCTCCTTACTGCGAGTTTAAGTCATGCCATAAGCCAAACTAAGTTGTAAAAAAGACACAGAAGAGTCACTAAATTTTTAGACCCGTCGTTTTGCACACACTCTTTCAAAAATTGAGATAGGTGGTAAAAATTTTGTATACGTATTCGTAGTTTGTTGAAGCGGATAAAGTTTGAAAGTAGATTGAAAGTCTGATCGTGCTACTAAAGACGAAGAGACTTGAAATTGGATTAAAACTTGGCGAACATATTTACCAGGGTTTTTCACAAGCTTTTAGGATAATATATAAGCTTGAAATCTTATTTATTTTGAAAAATATAAGTATAAGAGGACATTATAATGTTTACGAAGATTCTAACACATGAGCTTTGTTGAGTGTAGCTCATTTCCAGGTTTTTGTTGCAGTTTTTTCTTATTCTAGTATTTTCTTATTCTTTCATTTAAAATCTTCGGAACTCGAAAACTCCCATTTTATATTTTATTGGAGTTACCGAAAACCTCATTAATGACAAACCTCTAACAGATATCTATATCGTATAATTGACAGCACTGCAATTTTATTGAAGTAATTGGTTTCTTTACCATGATTACTTCGCTTAAGTTCTTGTTTATAACATACAACGCATCCAAATGTAAGGTCCCACACACAATTATGCGTTATTTCTATTTTAAGGGTGGGATCTAAACTCTGCCGCATTTTTCGCGAGTTTGTAGGAACTGACAAATCATATCTAATACTCTGCATTGTCAACAAGTTGGTATAATTTAAAATTATCCACACACGATAGTATTTTTAAAAATCTATCGGAAATATTCTTAAATAACGTCTATTTGAAGCTTTAAACTAAATTAACAAAACTGAAAAACCTATGATTTGTAAATATCACAGTGGCATTTACATTACAAACTTTAACTTATTGGTAGACTTTAATCCTCTGATATTCAATTTGAAATATTTTTCTTTTTTTTTTTTGGCAAAAAAAACGAGTTCAACGCAGGAATGTAAATAAGTCATAAAATGTAATACATTATCTATGTTCGATTTGTAATTTACAAATCGTAAGTACTTTATCTAAAAATATTACATGAAAACCATACGTACATACCTTTAAAATGATTGCATTTAATCTGCTTTTGTTGTTTAGCATTTTCACTAACCTCCGGAATATATGTATCAGTGAAGTAACTAATAAAATACACAATACGACAATACACAATACAATAAAGCACAACTACACGATTGTGCAGGACAGATGGGCAGATGATCGGACGGACACGCTCAGGTGCATTCCGAATCTGAAACTGGCGATGAATTTGTATACTTTATGGGGTTTTAAAGTTTGTTTCTACGCCTTATAAAGGCATTGGAAAAAAAAATGTTAATACCTTATATGTCAAAAGTTTATCTGCTAGAGTTTATGAGTAATGAGTAAAAAACTAATTTTTGACTCCTTTTGGAAAGCAGGTGTCCTCACTTTATACAGAACTATAGGCGTGTCTTTTGACCGATTGTGCCCATTTTCAATACCAGCCTGCCCGAAAGCATTTTCAATGCCATGTTCGTTGCAAATGCTTTGACTAAATGAATACACCCCTCATCCTTCGTTGAGGGGTATAATAATACTTTACGCCGCATCTTCCTAACGGAGGTTTATTTAACGCAGGTTGCGTCTTTCATGTGTTGGGAAAAAATCAAGAAATATCAAAGTAAAAATTTCTTTCAGATAATGAACTTTTTCTCGATGTTATAGAAAGTTCATAGCATTAGTTAAGCCAACAATATAGAATGCATTTTCTGAAAAATTGACAGTAGTATAGGTCCTTCATTGACTTTTTAAACAAACTAGAAAAGAGTGCAAAGGAAGAATTCTTCCAGAAAACATCTTGTCATACTCTCATGCAGAACAAAACAGCGGGACCGTATTAAGTATACTACTAAGTAGACTACAAAAAATGTAAATCTGAATATTAAAACAAAGCACGTCTGACATCACAGTTTGTTTATCTATAAAAACATAGTCATAAGGCATAATTCCGCTGAAAATTACGTTAGATATTAGGTTTTAGTGGCATGATAACTTCCATAACGGAGGAAAAAAATCAGATAAGCGTCTAAATTAGAAAAGTTTGTAGATAATATTTCACCATTATTTTTTCTCTACCCATCACCGAAGGATGAGGGCTATATTCTTTTTGTCAAAACATTTGCATCACCCAAAAGGAAGATTCAGAGACCCCACAAAGTATATATATATATTCTTGGCCAGCATCAAATTCTGAATCCATTTAAGCAAGTGCATCGGTACGTATGTGGAATGTCTGTTGTAAACCTTGTTTTGGTCGCAAAAATGAAGCTAGCGACTTCAAGCTTTGCATAAGCATTGGAATTTTTTGCACGGAAGTTGGTATTGAAAACGGGCAAAATCGGTCCAAGGACACGCTTACAGTACTACGTAAACTGATAACACCTGTTTTTTGAAGGGAATCAAAAATTGATTTTTTGCGTATTACTCATAAACTATTGCAGATAAATGTGCAACATTTTGGACGTATTTTCCATTGACGATGTGGAAAAGTGGAAAAAATTGACCACACCTACCTAATGTTATAGTCCGTCATAATTTTATTTTTTTCTAATACCTTTATAACGCACAGGGGCAACCTTGAAAAAGTCCATAAAGGATGTAAGTTCTTAGCGGATTTCAAATGCCTAAGCGCAACCATGCCTGTGGTGAACACTCTTTCGTTCTTGGACCCAAACTTTTCAAAGAGAACGTCTGCAACGCTCGCACGTCTAACAAACGCACGTGTAACAAAAATAGTGAAAGGTTTTGATATCTATCTATCTATCTTCTTCTCGCGCTGCTCATAAATTACAACAGGTATACCATATATGTTTCGAAGGAAAAATAGGATAACTGTGATAGCTATAAGAAATTCGGTCATAACCGAATATAATTTTCTTACTTGTTAAGTTAGGTTTTGTTTTGATGAGGACATTGTATTACTTGAGGTTGACTTACATTTCCTTCAATAACCGCGTTAACAACTGGTTGATCTTGTAGTGCGTAAGCTGATGCTTTTGTAAAGATTGACATAAAACCAATTTTAATACCATATTTCTTCACAAAAGCCTCTAAATTAGTTTTACGGAATTCCATGGCAGCACTGAAAAATTTTAATATAACTATACATTAAATAAAAACTCCCTTCTTTGTGAAAAGAGACTCTTTACCTCATATCGATTTCATTGAATGTTGTTAACATGGCATTCACATTTTGAGCTTCTTTGAGACGTGCCGCTATCTTTTGGCGCATGCGATTCATTTTAACACGTTGCTCTGTTCGCGTGCCAGTAATCTCACGTGAATAATCAGCTGGCGGTATTTTTACCTGAGCCGGCTGAGCTCTGGGTATAGCAGCAACTGGTGTAACCGGTTTGGGAGGTGGTGGTGGAGGAGCACTGGCAGAAGGCCTAGGTGGAGGAGGAGCAGCGGTAGGTTGAGGGCGAGCAGCAGCAGGTGGCGGGGGTGCGGCGGCAGGTTTAGGAGGAGAAGCAGCACCTCCCGCGGAAGGCTTTGCAGCAGGCGTCGCAGCAGGTTTTGGAGCAGGTGCAGCACCGCCCGCCGTTTGTTCTATCACAAACAAGGCCTGACCAGACTTCACTGAGTCACCATCTTTAACTAAAATTTCGCGTATGACACCATTGAACGGAGCTGGTACTGGCACAGCGGTTTTATCAGTTTCAACTTCCATAACCACCTGATCGACACTCACTTGATCTCCAACTTTAGTGGTGAACCTTTAAGCAAAAATGGAATACAATTTCATTTTTAACCAATGTAATCTATAATGACTGTAAAATCTCGAAAACATTAGAAACCATTGACCTACATTTTGTTTGCTTTCTGCAAACGATCTTTCAATGCCTTTCAATACATTAATCACTTACTTAATATCACCTTCTGATACAGATTCAGGAAAAGGTGGAACATTAACGGTTTGCTTACTCCACAGATCAGCTGAAGTATGTATATATTGCGTACCACGGTCAGCAAAGCGCCTAAAAATTGAAAAATAAAAATCATTTGTAACTACAGATAAGAAAAGGACTTGCCTGGCGCCGTTTGCGGTGACTAACTCACTAACTGGCTTCCATATATTTGCTGATACCGACACTAACCTGGAACATTTACGTACTAGGGAGGCGGTTTTAACCTAAAAAAGGATATAAGAAAACTGATTTGTTTAACGCTTCAATGATTGCACAACACATGCCAGTTCCATGGGTTTGGATGTTCACCATAATTTAAAACAGCCATTTTTTATATGAAATCAATAAAATAAAGATTATCTCATATGCGCTTTAAAAGACGCATTACTTTTTGAATCAAAATATTGGTAAGCAATTCTTCAACAATCACAAAACACAAAAAGAGTTTCTTCAAAATTTTTCTTTCCCACATTACATAATCAAATCATTTTGTGAAGTTCTAATGAATTTCGTTTAGTTATCTTTACATTAATTCCGAAATGAAATGTGTGGTTTGCCAAAAAAACTAATGATGAAGGATCTTGCTTTCCCAAGCTTACTTCTTGGCTGCGGGCCGCTTGCATTCCCAAAAACAGTGCATTGTGCGGCAAACGTCGCGTAGTTATTGATATTAAGCTGGACATGGTTTTTTCTTTTATTTTTGCGTAAAAATTTTTAAACCAATTTGTATGATATCATATATTAAAATATGAAAGTTTTTCCGTTTTCACCACAAATCTTTCCTAAGCCTTCATATAGAGCCAGCAACTAAATATTCGAACTATCTCTTTGAATACACTAAGCATTGCATTACACACTTAATACTATAAATTCATTCTTTTCATTTAGGAGAAAATAGTTAATATAGAGAATCCACTCGCTATTCTTATTTAGTGTACTAAAAAATGATTAGTAGCATCTGAGATATTTTACTCACAACTTTGAACAATAAGATAACTTATCGACAAAAACACTGTAACTTTTTATCAACGTCAGCTATTTTTTTTACACACACCAAACGCAGTTAAACGACGCCTATATACTTCTGTGCTCAAAAAGTAAGACCAGTTTAATATTTTTCTTTTTAAACCTATTCATTATTCCAAACGTATTTTCCAAACTCAAAGTAACCCTCAAACTCAAATAATATTTCTTGTTAATATTTTGGCTCGACGGAAGGAATTCATGATGCACAACACCACGATATCGAAGAAAACTGTCAACATCATCTTGGTTTTTGATCGCCTTTGGTGCCATTTCTTCGGCCTTTGTTCACCTTTGATACAATATGCATGAGCGATTGCTAGTCAGAAATAATTTCCTCACACATATTGTAAATATCGGAAAAAATACTTTTTGTGTTGCAAAAACAAGCGCACTGAAGCACCAATGACATTTATGGCGTAACATTGGACACAGATGTCTGTCACAGTACTACCAATTAAAATTTAGAATTTAGAAAAAAAAATATTTCCGATATTCGATATTATATGTTTGTCATTGAACTTAAATATTGGCCTTTTGCTCACCCACACACATTATGTATAATCTAACATAAATTAATTTTTCTCTTCGTTTGTGAGAATTTAATAACAATTCTTATAGAAACTATTATGTTAGCTTGCAACTTATCAGCGCTGAAGTGCAAATCGCTCGAAGTGTTTTTTTTATATTTATTTTATTATTATTATTATTATTATATGAATTCTAAGACTAAAGTCTTAAAGCACTAGCATCTAAGGCTTTCGGCTTTATTTTTATTAATATTATTATTATCATTATTATTAAAAACTCTACCGCACTTGAGATTTGAACCCACGACCACTGAATTGCTAGTCGAGACTCTTGCCTTCTCGGCCACTCAGGCGGATTTATTTATTTTATTTTACTTACTTATAGATGAAATTCAACTAAACAAAATTAGCGGTCGGATTCAAATACAACGTAAGAGCAAATCTTATTGTTTTCAGTAAATCTTGTTGTTTCTAATTGTTTTCAAAACTAGTATACAATATAAAGAAAGATATGAAAAAAGAAGAGTATTAAAAACAAAGTAACTTAAAAATAATAATTCATGCATAAATAAATAAGCAAGAAAAAAACAAAGAAAAAAACGCATGTACGCAGCTAGCACAGAAGCACACGCGCAGAACAGATCCAGGTTGCAAGTGAACCCCTAAACCATTGCAAACATGCATTAGCTTGGCAACCGACACAGTAATAACACAATATAGATTTCGAAATAAAAAAATAATGAGAATTTAAGAATGCAAGGTCGTTTAAGTACGACATAGGTAAATCGCGTATATTAAGCAAAGTTGCTTTAATAGATTTTAAAGAATCCGATGTTGAGAATAAGTGATAGACATCATTTAGGTTCCTGAAAACAACTCTGAGCGGGTTAAATAGCTCATAATTGTATTTACATTGATTAAGTTTAATCGAGGTAAAGTGGCTAGGAAAGCCGTTAGGGACAATAAAGCTTAACTCACCAAGTAATATGGGCGAGTCTATGGTACTATTTATTACTTTGATTAAGAAGGAAACACCAAGAACAAATCTACGTTTCTCAAGTGACTGTAAGGATAACAGAAACAACCTATTCTCATAGGGGAATGCGAGGCAATCGGGTCCCAACGCAAACAGCAAGAGTTGCTTTTGAATAGATTCAATTGAATCTACATAGCCCCTCTAGGAAGGACTCCAGACAACAGAGGCATACTCGAGTATAGGTCTAACCAAACACATTTAAAGCCTTTTCGTAATATAAAGATCATCAAGCTCTTTGAACCACCAAGCGCGGGCCTAGCTTTGCTTAATAAGAGTTCAATACGCAAGCTAAAACGTAACCTAAGGTCAAAGAGACCGCCTAAATCTGTGAACGAATCGACGTCCTCCAACTTGTGCGAATCAATGAAATACTGAGTAATGAATAACTTCCTTCTTGAGAAAGACAGCTTCTTACATTTATCGAGATTTAATTTCATAAAATTCAATGAGCACCATGCAACCAAATTATTTAAATCAATTTGAAGCTGATGTGATTACGATTCTACGGAGAAGCAAGAAAACAGTTTCATATCATCAGCATACATTAAGATCTGGCTGGATTTAATCAACGAAGGCAAATCGTTGATGTATAGATTAAATAAAATGGGTCCTTAAGATACGCCTGACGTAATGGGGAATTCATATGACGTGATGAAGTTAAAAAAACCCTGAATGGCCTATTATGCGGATAAGAGGTTATCCATTTCACTAAATGGGAAGGGAACTAGATGGTTTGGAGTTTAAAGATAACTAATTTATGGTTAACCAGATCAAACGCTTTGCTACAATCAGTGTAGATGACATCAGTGCAAAAGTCACTAGAAAAAGCCTTGAAAACATGACAAGTAAACTCTAACAGATTGGCGAGCGTAGATCTTCCTTTTCGAAAGCCATGTTGGAGTGGAGAAATATACGATTTGATGGCAAAGGCCAAATGCAGAGTCACAATTCGCTCGAGTTTTAAATTAATATTTCCATTAATTTTAAATTTTGAAAAACAAAATTGTCTTAAAGGACCTTAAATGAAGGCTCGGTGGTAATTTTTGGGTGTAATTATCAAAAATGTCGAATATACAAAAAAAATGATTTTTCTCAAAAATATTGCTTAGACTCGACCGTGAATGGCATAATTGTGGTTAATATGCAAGACAGTGCGCAGTGTTTTAAAGCACTTAGGAGATTTCACAAGAGCTGCAATTAGACTGTATTTTAACATTAAAAAATTATAAAAAATTAAAGAGAAACATATTTTATCTGTGTTTTCGGCCTTGCGTAAGCGTTTTTCAGAGTATAAGCTGTCTCAGTGTTGCCCAAAGGGTTGTGACGTAACAGTAAAAATAGGCCAAACATTAACAAAAACGTATGAATTATTTCATGGAAGAACATTAGCTTCCTTTGGAAGATCCTGATCAAAATAATAATAATACAAGTTGGCTGCTTCCATCTGTAACTAGCCAGGACAGACGTAAGCAAACTAAGCCCCAAATTTATATTAGCAAAAGAGCTGTGCAATCAACACAAAATATCAATGATAACTCCACAGTTCATTTAACAGATAGCAATAAAAATTCTACGAATCGCTTTCCAGTTCTAAACTCTGATGAAAATAATATTATTAACGATAGTATAACTAGCACTCATAACAAGTACCAATTTCATTGCGCTCCAAATCAAGGTTATTGAATGGCTTTTCAAGGAGTTTAGAACTTGACTTCGGAGTGAATGTAGATTAGCTTTTTCCTGGATTGCCTTTTTAAACATTCTGACGTACATGCAAAGATTGCACAAAGTTCTGCTTGAAATATTGAAGCAGTATGACTCAGCGGTGTGGCCTTTGAATCCCTGAGGCCGAACATGCCAGTCCGTGGTTTCGCCATTTTCAAGCTTTGAATCATCCGACTATCACTTCTGTGCTAGTACTCCAGATTCAGCGATATGCTGGTCTTTTGCTTAACCTTAGGCCAGCAGGCCACCGCTGACAGGAAGCGTTGACAGGAAAAAAGAGCTCTAGTTGCTTTTTCGTTCAGTTGTTTCATGTGAGAATTACAAGCGAAGGCTCTATTAAATATGCTTACCCTCATCTGAGTACGTGAGCTCACTGCTTTTTAAGAATACGTTATTCAATGAAAGTTTCCTCTTTCTAGCAAAATTGTTTGACGTGTGACGTTTAACCTTTGTCTTGGCAGCCATTTTGGATTATGTTCAGGGATCTTTGCAATTGTTCGGTTATGATTTGCTCATCCCAGCCGACTACGGCTAATGCCAAGTCGTCTACATAACCCAATGTTCTCAATCCACGATCATTAGTTTTTCCAGATGCTTGTCTATGACTAAGGTGCAGATTTAGTGGTCTTAATAGTCAATAAAGCCCCTGCTATCTCAGTCGTAATGCGTTTGAAATTCATCATCGTAATTATCCAGTTGGTCATCACGTTCGGAATGTTTCTATTTTCCAGAGCTTTCTCAATAGCTCTGTATGATGTGTTGTCAAAAGCTTACTGAGTGTCAATAGGGGCAATGATGGGCACTTGTTTGGCCTCTATTCCGCTCTGTATTATACTTGTTAGTTCATGAATTGCTATCGTAGTGGATTTTTAGCTTGACTAGGTAAATTGATATTTATGTAGGAGTTTTGCTTTTAAGCGAGTTTCTCCTATAAAGTTGCCTGAAGTTTTCTCCATCGTTTTAAGGAGAGAAGAACTAAGTCCGGTAAGTCTGAATGACTTCGGCAGCTGCTTATTCTCTCCCTTGCTTTTAGTATAAAGACATCTTCGGCTTTGTTTCGCGAGGTACGTGCACCGACAGACTGCTGGCTTTGTAAAGCTTCGCTAGTTGTGGACTTTCCGCGCGCTGTTGGGTTATACACGGCCTTATACCGCGAGGTCCAGTGGATTTGTATATTTCGCACACTAGCACGGTCCCTTGCACCATATACGTTACGAAGATATTATTGGCAAGACTGCGGTCTGTTGAGGACACCAAGGTGGTTTGTCATATCTTTCCCTCCGTGTCTCACAAACAGCCAGGGAAGCGAACGACACTTAGTTTCTTCCGGGTTTCCTGTGTAGTCACGGCTTTGCTTCTTTAGAGTGCATAGTGCATTGCTGTGTTCTTTGGCTAGGGCCTTCCGGAGACGCTCACATTCTCTCTTTAGGCCGTTTTGACCGCCTTAGCTCGGCATTGTGTATGGTGAGGTCTTCTTTGAAGTTGGCTCAATCACGGGACTTCTTGACCCTGTTCAAGAATTTCTTGGTCTAGGGACTTAGCTTTTGAACTCTTTGGTACCACCAGCGCACGTTCTTTTTACATTTAGTTGTGTTTTATAGGCCAGCTTTCTTGATAAGCTTTCTGTATTGTTGACCAAGTTCAATCCCTTTTGCAAATTAGGAAGGTGAAGAGACTTGTTCGCGTTTCCTGCGATGAGAAACCGACACGACCCCAATTCGTATTCTTTAGGTCTCTGTAGGTTTGACGTGACTCCGCGATTAGGTCTAAGTCGGATGTTATGAGCTGACGGTCCGATCGCGAGACGTCGCTAGACACGCGGAACACGTGCGACCTTCAAATATAGGAACTTAGGTTGGCTAGGATAAAATTTAGCGCTTCCCGTCTGATTATATTTCGTAAAGTAGTTACCTCCATTTAAAATCGTAGCATTATTTTTGAACACGTATTCTAGAAGCCACTCACTGCTTCAATTATAATTGGAGCGTTGTCGTCACAGACGATTAGTCAATCTAGTCCCTGGAACTGGCAGTACCGGACCAGTTTTCGAATCTCGGATGTAAGTTCTTAATGAACAAGGCAGTCTATGGCCGCCCTATTGAGTATTATAAACCAACTTGACATTTTTGTTATGCAGGCCTAAAATAGGACCTGCATTTGTCCAAAGTTCGCCTTTGAGGGCTGCTTCCAGACCTTCGTTTGTGAATGTCCTGCTGGGAACGGACGTAGCGCTAAACGCACCTACCGTGTCTGCCATAATTTTTGCTGGAAATGCTCAAAAGCAACCTTTGAAGTACGTCCGTTAACCTTTCTGCGCCTCTGGTTACTGTAGAGTGTAGTCTGCTCATTTCACCCTCCGCGGGTTGGCCCTCAGGCAGCGGCAAGTAGAGCGTGTACCAGACGTGTGAGCCGTAGTTCTGCTTGTGATTCCACAGTGAGTCAACGCGGTTTCGGCGACTGGACGTCTTGGCAGGTGTTAGAGAACGAAGAGTCGTCCATTCTACCTCGTTTGGCACCGCTGTTGAGCTTCACCGCATCCACTGCGCGCATGCGTGCATCCTCATAGCTCATGTCGCTGTTTGCCTGTGCTCTGAGACACCGAGGGTCGGCCACACAATAAAATATTAAAAAAATAATGAAATAATGTTAATTTACTTGTGACGCATTTTATGCGTCAGACATTTTGAAATGGGCCACTGTTTCTTTCTTGGTTTCTAAAAAAGTATAAAATTATGGTTATAAATAATTAATTTTTAGACTTTTGATGAATCGAGAGAAATTGGTTTGATTATTGTTAAAGCTATGGTCTGGTTATTGTACTGCACTGTATTGCGTATTCAATTATAGTTATATTATGTTATTATAGTAATATCTATGTGGTTCCTTTTTTTTTTTGTATATATAAATGTGCATTTTTTTTATTAAATGTTTGTGTATTTCATTAATTTTACCATTAAATTAATTTTACTTTGGTATTATTTATGTTTATAAGTGTGTGGGCCTACGTAGGTTTACCTTTCTATTATGTATTTTCATAAATACTAGGTCTCCTATTATTTTTTTATTAATTGTGGGTACTTTGTGGCTTTTTGTAATGAGTAATGAATTCCGTGGACATATTTATTTTGGTGGGATTGTGTTGTGAATGCTCTTATTTCTTCTTGTTGCATGTATAATACTTTTTGAAATTTGAATAGCGTATAATGTGCGTGGTAATGCGTTATAAGCAAGGAAATTGTAAAACATTCATTTATCCCATTCTTCATTTTCTACAAAGGGTAGTAGATATTCGTTTAGGACTCCGTGATTGGGTTCCACCGTTCTACTATCTAATGATGATATGGTGTTGAAAATTGCTATTGTTGTCATAATGTTACACATATTTCTCCCATTAGATCATTTTTGATTTCTGTGCCTTTATCTGATTTTAATATTTTAAAATTTTCAATTAATATTTTAAAATGCACGTGTTTTAATATAATGCTCTCTTTGGCAACAGTTTTTGCACTTTGTTTTTAATTGGTTCTCCTATAACTTATCTTGTTAAATAATAATTGATCTTTAAATATGTATCGGTAACTGGTTAATGGTTTTACATACAGTATCTACGCAGATTATTTTGAAACTTGCTGAGAGGCTTCAGTAATTATTAGTTGTTCTTTGATCTCTTTGCTGATTTAACATGTTTTGCAAGTTTTTATATATTTTTTTTAATATGATGAACATCTTTTCCATATATATCTTTAGTTTAATTTTGTGAATAATTTTTTAATTCCAAGCTTTCCTTCGTGAAGGTTATTGTGATACTCCTCAATCAATTTTATATTTTCTTACTTATTGTGTATTCTCTGTCTTTAAGTGTACGAAAATATGATTATGCGGTTGTTGTTTTAACTCATTTATTTCTTCTTTCATTACTTCTTTTGATGTATATCGGAATATTGTAAAGTGAGCTTTTTTAACAATCGAGTTTCGTTTTTTGTTTTCTTTAAAAAACGACGCAACCCTGCACTAACGGGATTGTTAAGCTCCCACGCGAGAAAAGGTGAACATGGGAGATGTGTTAACGCCGGTTTTGTTAAATTTGGATTTTTGGAAAAGGAGGAGGGAGAACGATCAGAAAGATGTCACTAGATTTTGGCGACGGTGAAAAAAAAATTGGACATATAAGAGAAGGTGTAACGTCCGCGTACATTTGAGATGTATGGATTCCGCCGGTCTGCTTTGACCAGTGTTCTATTCCAATAGAGTATGTAAAATCATAATAACGGCCTACCCTTATGGAGCACCTCTCATCATGACTCTCTCTCTCTCTCTCTCTTTCTCTTTCTCTCTCTCTCTCTCTCTGTATAACGCTACCATGCGAGAGAGAATTATGAAAAGAAAAAAGAGTCCAAAGTCCGTCTGTGTGGCATGACAATGTTTTTTCTCGAATGGTTGCTCTTGTGGTTCGTTTTTAAGAAAAAGGAAAAAAAAAGCAGACGTTTGGTTTTTAAGTACGCCTCAGGAAAAAATGCCGAAAGCCTAATGAAAAATATTAGAATTTCATTTTGTACATGAGAAATGGTTTTACTTTTTTTTTAAATCAATAGCTGAAACTACTACCCACTAAAACTTTAAATAAATGTGTGACTAAATATAACGAATATGTCTTCTAATGAATTTCAACCAATACAATTGTCAAAACTCGTAAAGGCATGAAAACAAAAAGCAAAACAACGTGAAATTTGAACAATATACCAAAAGAAAAATATTAAATAAAATATGTGTAATATCGGTATAAGCAAAGGCTTGTTTTGGATCCAGCAGTGTATAAAAGCAAAATTCCATTATCAGGGGCGAAGAATATAAATGAATTTCAATCAAGATTTTACGCAATAAATGGCATGAAATCAAGAAAAGTGTCTGAACAATAAAACTAATCAACGTTATTAATTATGTACATAGAACATATATGAATTTAATGCACTTTATGTTTAGTTTTAACCGTGTGTTTTAGCGCGACTTGTAAATGAAAATACATGTACAATCGAATTGCTTTGGAAAAGAATAAAAAAAAAGGAAAAGTAGAGCGTTTACTGCATTCACTGCCTGCCATCAGTATACCGTTTTGTGTCGCCACTTATGGTCAGTTTGCATCGTTACTTATCGATCATATCGTTGGTATTGGCACGTCTTCGACAACCTTCTTTTTGCCAATATTTGGTGAAAAAAAAAATCTTCAATGCTGTCTGCAAAAGTGGATCATATCGAATTGAGAGCTGTAAGGAGCATCATCGTGTTGATTGTTTTCGTTTTGCGGAATGATATTTGATGGGTTACGATACGGAAAAGTACTGATGTTGTGCCAGCATCTTTCACAATTGAGTTATCGATTAATTTTACCGTAGATGCGGTGTCATTGATTTTTATGTAGCTTTTAGGTTAATGTCTATTGTTTGCTTGTTTGTTTACATATACGATTAAACAAATATAAATAAATATCTCTGAAACTAGTTTTATGTGTCATAACAAAAAAAGAGATAAACAAAAAAAAAAAAAAGTTGAAACACAAATTATGTATGAATAGAAATAAAATTTTTCCTTTCTCTATTGATCAATTACAAAAAAAAAAGTTACAACCTAACCATTTTGCAGCTACCGCTGAGACGGAGTATGCGTGGGTGTGCGTGTGGGTGAGACTAAATGATAGGTGATACGGGCTAACGGACAAAGAATGAACTGACGGGCAGCAAAGAGTACAGACAAAGGGCCTTACAGACGAACTTACAGCGTGTTTCAGGTTACGTCCTATGAGCAGGAACACTTTTAAAGAAAAATGTGTCATACTTGCGACTGAGTACAGCTAGGCCAAACCATTAAGCTCTACCCAAGCATATGTGTGACAAAGTTTTTTATTTAAAATAAACAATTAATTCAAAAATAAAGGATTATATTAAACAGTAGACTGTAACATATAAAACTTTTCTTTTGTAGAGGAAAGTAGACTGTAGGGATCTTTGGACCCAACTTCGGGGTCTCCCAATAGTTTTCTTGGGCCGAAGAGAGTTGAACAGGCAGGGTGAGTCCTGAAAGGCCCTAGGGGTGGAACCCCCCCTGGATAGGTCAGGGTTTCGTGTGTGCGCGTATTCGGAAAGCGGCAAATAGGTGCAATTTCTTTGGCCCTCCTAGGAGCGTCCGTGAGCAAAAATATAAACCCCTTGCCCCCCCTACATATCACGAACTAGTTAGGTCAGGTATGGCATGTACGTATAAATCATAGGCCGCCATTCCTCTTCAAATGGCACTGCAAAATTGCCCTAAATTTTCTGTAGTTAACAGCTTGATTGACAAAAGCACTGACAAGGCACGTATCGCTACGCATTAAAGTGACGCCCAAGGTGGAGCCCATATCAACGCAATTTTATTATTTTTCGGCATTTCGTCTTTTGTTAATTGTATACCTGTGAAATGGTGCTTCATAACGTCGCTAGTTGAATTGCTTAAACAAATACGTGTATATTTTCGTATGAATAAGTTATGGATTCATTTATACACAACTTTATTGCATTTATTTTGAATACAGGCCCCAGAGTTCGAACACTGAGGAAATATAGCTTGGAATTGTTGATCATTGATATATTGTCGTTATAAAACCACTGCTTTTCTCAGCTTATCTACTCCTTTTTGTATAGTGGATAAATGAATGAAAAATTTATTGTAGGATGTTTGACATGGAGTCGTATTTGACATATTTCATTCCTCACAAACTAGCTTGGTGAATAATACGATTAGAATGCCCAGAGGGTAATGTCAACAGAACAATCAATAACAACAAGATTTATGAATAAAAAGGCGGAACAACTTACGTTGCGAACAAATTCCAACACACCATTGGTGGATCTACTGCCGATCTCATTGAGCATAGCGAGGCGCAAGAAACGACGTCAACCCACAAACAAATTAAATACACAAATCACAACAGTCTATAAACGTCTAAGTGTCATGTCCACATGCTACAGATAATGTGAAGAGTGCAGACACAGAGAAAATGGTAAGATTTGATCAAACGGGATCAGTAAAATCTAAACATAGGTTACTTAACAGATATGGTAACGTCATGAAGCTAAAATATCATTAGTTTGGAAAGCCAACAAACGGAACGGGAACAAGTGGTCGGCAATACAAAAATATCCGATACTCTCTGCAATAACATTTATAACAGCCAAATCTACAACACCGTCCTGGACGTTACCGTCGTCGGTAGTAATCTTTTGTTGTACGATTGTGTGTACTTTGTGCCTAGCTTGTTTTCTGTGGCAGTAGAGTTTTTTTATATCGATGTATACAGTGAATTCTGACTTTGTTGACTTATGTGCCCATATATATTAACGGGTATGATGGAATGGTTTTCTTTGTTCTTAAACATTACATATATGAAAATGCTTACATACTTGCCTTAATGTATTTTGATTGTGTTATTGTATATACGTTCTTCTTTTTTTTGCTTTTCAATTTCTAATGTGCCTTTGATTATTAAAAGATATTTTTCACTGCGATAAATAACGACAAACTAGATATTGTGATGTGTAAGTAGCAGCCGAGCTTGTGCTTTTCACTGCCCGACTAGCTCAGTTACACTCACTTCTTTTCTTTTCTTTTCTTTTCCGCTTCCCTTTCTCTTTACATATATATATATATATATCATATCAAACGAAATTTTTAAGTCAAGAATAATTAAACCTGTCCGCGAGTCTCGTTGTCCATAAGTACCGTTCTTTTGTCCGTTAGTCAATATCCATGATCACTTTCCTATGTTCACACGCACACATGCATATGTCCCGCCTTGACCGAACTTGTAGAATGCGTTTATCATGTTACGTTATAATAATCTATCTTAATGTTATTGTCTTACAACTCCTTCCGCCGGGGGTGTCCACAATTTACAGTGAGGAGATTACAACGATGATGACAAAATGGCAGCGACACCCCAAATGCTGTATTGACTGTAGCCGGCAGTTTTTAATTGTTGGCAAATGGGTTATGGAAATCCTTTGGTATATTGAAGTCCAATTATCGTTCATCTACATTATCTTCTATGTTTATGCCTTTGTAATATATGTTGGCGAGTAAAGCGTTAATGACATACAAACACTAATTGAATGCGTGGTTACGATTGTATATGGAGATTTCTGTTCCCTTGTTTTATAGTTTAATTCTTTTAAAAATTTAGTTATTTTCATTTAGCACAACACAAAGTTCCCATTGGTTTGGAAGAATTCTCCTCAATATTGTTTCGATTACTTCAAACGAATTTATTTTCCCTTTTTTTGTCGTACAGTCATTTATAATTCAACTCACGACTTATTTACTTTACTCTTTAATTATCTTATATATTTTTACATTTTTCTTATTTTTAGCTGCCTTTTTCTTTTTTAAAGAGAACTGTGGAATTTCGTACATTCAATTCGTATATATACTACGTGTATGTGTTTATTAATAGCGTTTATTAGTTTTATTGTTGAGGCACTTTTAGATTTAATGCCATTTATTGCATACGTATATATACAGTAAAAGCTCCTTATTCGCGCTTCCTTTATTCGCGTTTTCACTATTCGCGGATTAAAAAAATGCTATCCAATTTCTTTATTCGCGGCTATAAATTTCTGCGAACGGTGTTTTTGAGAATGTAGACAAACAGAATGGAAGCAATCTTATTACACAAGGAATAAAGTGTTGTTACGAAAATCCCAAATCTATTTCATTTCAAAACTAAGTGCGCGCATGCAACCGCCGGCAGATAAGCGGAAAAACAGACAGAGAAAAACTAAGTACGCATTCGTAGGCACGTCAAGCAGCTACAGGCAGATGAAAACGATTAGCGGAAAAACAGATAGGGATTAAATATAAAACTAAGAATTTGGGTATACTAATATGCTTCTAAAAATGTATATAAATAGATTATTTGTGGAACGGAATAGTTAGTAGAAAAAGAATTTGCCAAAAAAAAACATACATATAGAGTAATTTTTTTGTTTTTGACTTCCCCCAATTATGGAATGTTGGGCATGGCGGTCGATGGTGGGAGTAATTTAGGTGTGTGTAAAATCTTTCTGGGGTTAGACTGCATAAAATTAAGGAGCAACAACTAATTTTAAGTTACACGTTTAAGTTTTGTGCCTAAACCACGAGTACCTGAGAGAGGGTAACCTTAGCGGTACGTTTTTAAAGTCATAGAATTTCAACTATGGTCAAATTGACCACGTAAAGGCAAGTTTTTATTTTTGTGTTTTGCTGACAGAAGGACTAGAAAATCAGACAGACTAGATATTATTGTCGCCTTCTCGCTCCTAAATAAAGCCAAATACCAACACTCAAAACTTTACTTCAATCTACAATATATTTTCTATTTTTAAAATATATGTTTTTCCATTTTTTACTTAAACTTTGCTTAATAAATTAAAAAAAAAAACTTTTATGTAAAACCAGGCTCGCGGCAAAGTATATACTTCAGCATAGGTTTTTCGAAAATCTTTGCGTTTTCCGTAATAAGTAGGTTGTCAGATTCCAAAAACCGAACCAAATGAAGCTCTGCAGAGGAAAAGCTATGACATTAGAGGTAGTTAACAGTCAATTTCCTTGTTTTGGAAAGTTTGGTTTGGGAAAAACGCGTTTGGAAGAACGTGTCATTTCTGTGTTGAATGAGAACTCATCAAGCAAGAGCATTATTCCATTTCGCAGGCAGCTCGAAAGTTAGTATTTATAAAGCTGAATCGCATACTAGACTTGGGAATAATAGAAGAAAGTAATAATAGCTTGAACCTACCCATTACATTGGTTCGAAAAGGAGTAAAAAACCGTTTATGTTCGCAAGCTCGGAAACTAAACGATTGTACAATCAAAGATGATTACCCACTTCCCAAATTTGTTATTATCTCAAATATATACTTTGCCGCCTGCATTCTTATGAGGGCTTTACGAACAATCCCTCAGTCCGCCGAATTGAAGGCGTTTTTCACGTCTAGCTTAATGACAGCGCAGTACTTTTTATCACCGCCTCTCCATCGGTCTCCAGCTATAGCGTCTAAAGCAAGCGCCTCGACATGGTTTACGGCATCTATCGTAGACCGTGCTCTTCTGAATCCGTACTGGTTATCCGAGAGAGAACGGCTTTTTTCGACCACGACCAGCGGGCGTTCGTATACGACCCTCTCCAATACCTTGCCCATTATGTCTAAAAGGCAGATGGATCGGTATGACGATGGCTCGTTCAGTGGCTTACTGGCCTTCGGAATGAGGACCAGCCTTTGGACCTTCCATTCATCTGGGAATGTTCTTTCTTCCAGACACCTTTGCAGCATCATCATGAAGGCATCTGGCCTCCTCTGAATCGCTGCCTTTAAGGCCTTGTTTGGGACTCCGGGCAAGGAGTTGTTTTGTTCCCAATCCTTTTGCAGGCACTTAAAAGCTCGTCGGCAGTAATTGCTGGTATTGCTTCATCTTCTCTGCCGTGGAGGTCTACCAACACGTACGGCGGCCTCTACGGAAAAAGTGTTATTCTACTATTCGTCGGAGCGTGTGCGGGCACGTGACTTGCGGCGTTGTCTGTGCTTTGACCTTCTTCAGGACGACTTTATATACCGTTCCCCACGGATTAGTATTGGCATCCGGCCATATTCCATCAAAGCTTTTCCTTTTCCTATGGCTTTCTTTAAGTCTCTGAGGAAGTCTCTGTAGAGTGTGAACAATTCATTAAAGTTTGCCTTTCCCCTGGAGCGCTGCACCAATAACACGGAGATCCTCTTCTGCCTGTAATTCTTCTTCGAGGCAATGCCGCTTTACATGTTTGTACAAACAGCTTTGTCGCATTTTGCTGGAGTTCACGAGCAACGGTGAGGTCTACTTTCGACCTTCTTCCTGCCTTTCAAAACGTATCCTTCCGCCCATTGTTCAGAAGAGATACTTTCAGCACGGCGAATCCCTCCTCCAATAGGTCCTCCCGCATTGCAAACCGTACTGCCCCACAAAGGCCCAAGCATTGAAATCCCCCGCAAATATAACTGACGGTTTCTCACGGGCGTCTTCCACGAGTTCGTCTAGCGTGCTCTGGAGTTCACCTTGTGTCCAGCTTGAAGGAGCGTAGCAACTATAGCAGCATAAATATTTAAGTGTTGCCCTAACGAATTCCTTGTCCCGTATTGGGACTTAAGTGCGTTGCTTATGTCCTCCCTGGTGGTGTCTTTGCCGATGACGTTGCACTCGACCATTTTGTATTGCTTCGGACACCTGACTTCTGCCTCCTTCTTTAAAAAGGGGCCCACTGTCACTCTCAGCTCTTCTGCTTTCCCTCCACTCTGGTTTAGTTGCAGTAGAAGCTCGCCTTTCTGCGTTCTTCTTATTTTCTGCACCGCCTCACCAAACTGGCTTAATTGCGGTTCCTTTACCTTACGAAGCATATCCGCGTAGGAGAGTCCTCCTTTAGCTGCTGTGTTAACAGCATTGGGTCTGCTCATAAAAGATCTTTTGCCCCATTCTGCCTTTCTCTTCGTTTTCGTTTTGGCTCCGACTTTCATCCACTTCAGGTCCTTCGGTGGGTGATGGCCGTCAGGTACTTCTGCCGCGTGCTGTTCCGCAGCCTCCGGTATGATGGCTACGTTACGTTTGGCAATCGGCATCTTCACGTCCCCAGGCTGCTAACGTTTACGTGCCCCAAGCTGCGTTTTTTTGCAACTAGTGCTTGCGGCGTCCTTTTTAATCCGGCATCTGTCATACATCGTTCTGATGCCGTCTATTGTGTCGCGCATTAGTTGGTTTATGTGTCGCCTTTTTCTGTCATTCTCCTGCAGCATCACCAACAAATCTTTTATATAGCCGCTCAGCTTTACAAAAGCTGCCACGTTTTCCATCTACTGGTGTTCGGTTTGACTTCTCGGGGAGCGTTTGTTCGAGATGAGTCTGCGTTTGTACGCCTACTGGCGACCTTATTATTCTCCCGCTCACTTTGAAGGGATTCTCTGCGCTCAAAGCGCCGACGTGACCCCTAATGCCTGTTGGTGTATTGTTTTTTTGGTTTATAGAATTCATTGTAATTGGACCCCAACTGGGAAGCCGCTATCCAGTTCCGCTGGTGTAGTTGCTGTTAGAACCCCATGGTTATCTTTGCAAGCAGAGAGGCAATGCAGTGGGTTGACGCTAGCCCTAATGAAACTAGCGTTCAGTGCCAGGTCCAGCATTAGCCAGCAGTTCTTCTCAACTGGGCTTACACCCACCAATTTAAAGGTGTGGCCTAAAACGTACTTCCCAGACTTGCCATAATTTTAACGGGCGGGGGCAGTGTCAGCATTAACCCGAAAGCCATTTGGGCTGGATGTCACTCCAAACTACTCAGCTAACGCAATACTGCCAACACCAGCTCGAAATCCTCCATTCAAGTAAGCGTTCTGGTATGTCATAATCAAGGGCTCGGTTTTGATGCCCATCCATAGACCTGTCTCCCTTGGTGCCACCCCATACTAATTGTAGGGAGCACCTATTCAAAGAGCGGCGCTTACTCGTCCTGTCACCGAAGATTCGCAGGCTCCTCCTCCTCTGCCGCTCTTGATCCGGCACTTATTATTGGTTATTCGTAGCTAGCCTACAGATATATTTGTGTGTGTGCGTGTTTGGGTGTGAAGTAACTTGTTCGGAACGGGTAAGCTCATACCCGACGTTCCTTCATATGTATATGTACTACTGAAGTGTGCGCATTGATATGTAAACTAGTAGGAGCAGAGAATAAAAGAATGAATACAAACCTATAAACGGAATTGAGATTAATGATAAGTGGTGAAGCGTAAATTGTGTTTGCAAGCTAGTTGGAATATGAAATGCAATAAAATAATACACCAAGAGTAACTTCAAAAAAAGAAGAAAATGTCGAAAAGTATGTGAAAATATGAAAAAGTGTCCAAGTGTATCCCGTGAGCACTTACATTTTTTAGTAATTTAATATTCACCCACATTTTTGTTGTATTGAAAAGAAATGTTTTATTTTCATAGCTTTACTTGTAAGTAGTGATAATTAAAATAATATTTGAAATTTATGTTTTGCTTAAGTACATGAGCATTATGTATATTGAATTTACGTTTAAATACGATGCCATCTAAAAAGTGTGCTCCCATTATTCAGGACAACAACGTTGAAATCTTTAACATCCATAGAGATTTTATTTATTTTAAAAGAGTAAAAGGATGCAAGAGGAATAAAGGAAGCTTTTTTCAAAGAACATGAAATTTTTTTTGATGCTGCTATTGTACAAAGTAAACAAGAAAGCTAATTTAGTTTGGGAGAAAATCTTAAAAACGGTTCATTGATGCATGAGAGACTTATTACTAATTGAGGCCGCTTTCATCCTGAGGCTTTAAAAAAACCCATATTTCTTTAGAAGGCTGTTGCCATTGAAATAAACTCAAAAGGAGTTTTAATTTCACAATTACTGTATTAAAATCACTATATAAAAATCACTTTATTAATCACTATATTGAACACACCCCGTTGCACTCCGGCATAGCTCTGTCAAAAGATCTGTCCTGACTATTTCGAATTGCCATCTATTTCATATTCATTGGGGAAACAACAAAGACAAGTTTTAAGTTAAAAACTACAACGTATCATGAAAGCAATGTGTTATGGAACAGTATGGGACAGGGTGATTATGTCTTGCATCTAGAGGAGATTTATCAAATTCGCCGATATTTGACATTGTAAGTAAGTCCACGCAGCGGATCTTACAGAGAGTGCATACATTCCTCAACCAAAAGAACAGTTCATTCTCATTCTTTTCCTTTCTCGAATATATAAATTTGTGAGTATACTCGGGCTTAGAAATATATGCTTACATCTTTGCCTACAGAGTTCATACAATTTTGTGTCGAAACGATAGCTGTCCTTGTTCTCTTCGGCACCGCTTGGTTACAATTTTTCTTGTTATTATATGATCTTTGGATTTTCTTGCAATTGTGAGCCAGATCATCTTCTTCTTTCACTTTCCTTTCTTTTCTTGTCTTAGGCTTAACAGTTAAATAAGCCTTCGCTTTAGTTTCAGTTCTGGCTCCTTATCACGGATACCAACCCTTTTTACTTCCTTCAGCTTAATACTATCGTTTATAACCTTTGCTATCCGTTCATCTAGCGATTTATGGAATTGGAAGCGATGAAGCTTAACATTTCGTCGTCGGCTTTAACATACATAATTTCAAATTCATTACTATCGCACTAAAAGAATTTTTTCCAACTCGTCATCATGCAACTGCACTACTTCGCATAAATCCCGTCACGTATTTTAAACAAGTCTCCTAAAATACAATGCTTCAATGTGGGCCGTGATCAGTGAAATGAACGTGGTAACGAAATTCTAATAATTCGTTAACTGTAGGCGCTGAAATGTCTGCCCGCTCTTGCTTATAACATAATCATTGTTTTCTTCCTCAATTGCGATGTAATTTTGCGCCAGTTTTTTCAGTACACAAGCATATCCATCTACAAGCGATGTTTCTGAGGATTAATTAGCATTGATTAATTTTGTGAAAAGTAACTAAGACGATACGTGTAGATTTTCTTTTTTTTTCTTGCTTGGAATGTGCTACATAAACAAATAGATAGAAAAACTTACGACTTTTAAGCACCTATGCAATGCCAAAGCCTCTGCTGACATTCGAACGAGCAGTAGTAATTCCCACAGGTTTTGAGAAACGCCCTTTTTCCAACTATGCTTAAATATTGATTTAGAAACAGAATTTACACACTTTCTAGGAACAATATACCGTTACTTACCGTAGTGATCGCTATGAAAATACGGTGCCGCTGTTGCAGCCTGGGGATGAAAAGTGTTATGGCATGCGCTATTTGCCATATCTTCCATTCCACGATTACTCGTACTGTCATCTTGGACCATATGTTTGAAAAATTTTTAAGTTTAAAAGTTGCGTTCCATATGAAGTCTCGCATCTTAAAAAATTGTTCATCCTTTTACGAGCCTACGTGCGAGCTGCTAAACTATATGGTTTCGTATGCATACAAATAAATGAAATAAGAAGAGAAAGGTAGAAAAAGAAATAAAAAGAATTTGTGTCCATTTTAAAAGCATTTAGCTATTTTTGTGTGTTACATTATTTTAGCTCTATTTTCTTTTAAATTTTAAGAAAATGAAAGAACGCAATAAAGGCGGTTATTTTTTTATTATATTGGAGTAATTTTCAATCAATGGAACAGCTAATAATAGTAAAGGATTTCCGATGAAATCATGAAATCTTTCTTAATTCTCTTTTCATTAATCAATTTCGAACTGAGTAATTGTTTTCGCACTAAATTTTGCTATCATCATTCTGGTGTTTTTTTTAGTAATATATCAGAGCAGAATTTTCTGTACGCCGGGGTAGTTAATATGAGTTCAGTATGAGTATAGTTGGGACGGATACGAATCCAGAAGGAAAGAGCAAGACTTGGGTGAGAGCGGTGAAAAAGAAGAAAAGAGATAGACAAAAGAAACGAGATAAACTTAGAAAGAAAAATCGGCGATTTTGATGAAGGCAGTTAGCTCGTCCACAGTAAACGTGATTACAAAAACTATTAAATAAGTTGTTGTAGATAAAAAAAAAGCAAAAGTTCAGGTTGATTTGTCCCATCTTTTGCATTTGAAAATCAGATGTTCAGCGGCTTGAGATATCAGGCATAAGTGGCAAATGTGACTGTCAAGTGCTCGGATCATTTTTGGATTGTGTTTGCCATAGTTATCGTTGGTCATAAGTCTGTAGCCAATTTTGATCTTCAAAGACGAGAAATGTTTCGTTTTTCTTCTTGTATTCCTCATTAAGTTCACTAGTGATGGTATTTCGGGTTGCACAAGAGTATTTCGCAAACATAATTTCAACATCAAGTTGATCTTCACGTGCATAGAACTCAGCTTTTTCGTTGAGTCAGAAACCGCACTGACCAGGAAACCAGACAGGGTTTCATTGCTCAATGAAGCGGTTGCTCAGTATTTCATGGATGTCACAGAGATGTTAATTTGCAGTGTCCTTCTTTTTAATGTAATTTTTTTTTTTGGCTTCTTGCAGGCGTTTGGAGAAAAACCTCTTATATACAGGTCTTTATCTACGGTAACATGAAACTGTCGTGTTGAGTCCTCCTTTTTTTACTCAAACCATATGTTAATTGTTTACTTTGATATAGAAATTTTTCTTATAAAATGACGTGATAAGACAGAAGGCGAAGCTTTTATTGTGTCAAATATTTTCTTAGTTACTTTGCGGAAATGTAAGTAAAACTTCACTGTGTTTACAACTATAAGGGGCGGCCATAATGTCGTCTTAATTCTATTTTCAAAATGAGACTTCGACTAAACAATGCCGACTATTTACGGGACACTGTGAATCATATTGTTTTGTACATATACGCCCAAATAAAACAAAGGAAAAAATGCGCAAGAAAGAATATAGACAATTTAATTTACTTTTATTTTATTTAAATTATCTAATGTATGTTTATCTTACACTAATGCGAGAAGAAGAAATGGAAAACAAGTATAATAATGGAAAATGGAAAACAAGAACAAAGATTTAGATCAAAAGATCAAAATTTACATATGTTCACCACATTGTTTTTTAGAGACTGATAAATGGTAATTTCTAAATTATAGAACAATTAATACACAAATATGTGTATAATATATATATCTATATATATCTAATTAATCTTCACCATCACTAATCAACAAACAAGCTTCTTTACTTTTATATTAACTTTCTTATTTTACATTTCCTTTTTCTTTTCTTTATTTTTGGTTGTAAAACCATATGTTTTTGTTTATATTTTGCCGTGAAACAATATGTTATCACGGCTGTCCATTGTGCTTACCACTTGGGAGTTTTTAAGCTGAAATTGAAGATGACGTCTCATTTTATCAGCCCCAAAAAGCCGCGTTTGTTTATCTTAGCATACCAATTTATAAAAAACGTAAACGAATCTATGTATACGTAGCCAACAAACATATGGTTTGCGTAGTACAAAGTAAGAAATCAACTTCTTATCTGCATAATAAGTCCCTCAGGGGGTTGTTTAACTTCACCACCTCACATGAATTCTGCGTTACGTTAGGCGCACCTCAAAGTAGCCACTTAGGACCGATTTTATTTAATCTATACATCAACGATTTACCTTCGGTGATTAAATCCAGCCAGATCTTAATGTATGCTGATGATGTGAAACTGTTTTCTTCCTTTTCCGTAGAATCGCAATCACATCAGCTTCAAACTGACCTGAATAATTTGGTGGCATGGTGTTTGTGGAATAATATGACACCAAACCTAAATAACTGTAAGAAGCTTTCTTTCTCAAGAAGGAAGTCATTCATTATCCACTATTTCATAGATTCACACAAGCTGGAGACGTCGAATCGTTCACAGACTTAGGCGTTCCCTTTGACCATAGGTTACGTTTTAACTTACACGTCGAGTTCTCGTTAAGCAAAGCTAGGTCCGCGCTTGGTTTTATTAAGAGGTGGTCCAAAGAGCTTGATGATCCTTATATTACCAAAAGACTGTACACGCGTTTGGTTAGACCTATACATGAGTATGCTTCTGTTGTGTGGTCTCCTTCATGTAGGTGCTACGTAGATTGAATTGAATCCATACAAAAACAATTCTTGCTATTCGCCCTTAGGAGCTTGGGTTGGCATCCGTCTGCTTCTCTTCCCTCCTATGAAAATGCTCCTGTTGTCCTTACCGTCTCTTAAGAAACGTAGATTTGTTCTTGGCGTTTGCTTCGTAATCAAAGTAATAAATAGTGCTACTGACTCGCCGTCATTACTTGGAGAAATAAGTTTTAATGTTCCTAACCGCATCTCTAGGCACTTTACCTTGGTTACGGTTAGTTATTGTAAATATAATTATGAGCTGTTTGACGCACTCAGAGTTGTTTGCAAGAACCTAAATGACGTCTATCACCTTTTTTCATTATCGGACACTTTAAAGTCCATTACAGCAACATTGTTTAATACACGAAATTTGCCAATGCCGTACTTAAACTAGCTCTTAATCCTAAAAAGTCACTATGATTCGAAAATTAATTGTTGTTAACTATTATCGGCTGCCAAGCTTATGCATGTTTGTGATGGCTTAGGGGTTCATTTGCAATTTGTTCCTGCACCGGCTGTGGGTGTGGCTCTGTGCTAATTGTGTACATGCTTTTTTTCTTTTTTTCTTCTTATTTGTTTTATTGTACTTATACTAAGTTTTAATAATAATTATTTTAAGATTTACTTTAATGTTCATTTGAACTTGACTGTCATTTGTTTTCAGTTGAGTTCCTGTATAAGTAGAATAAATAAATAAATAAATAAATAAATAAATAAATAAATAAATAAACACAAAAATTACGATAGCAAAATTATTGTGAAAACAAGTAATAATTTTTAAATTGATCAAGGAGAAAAAAAACTTAAAAACAATTTTTACATTACTAGAAATACTATTATTAATTGTTCCATTATTTGAAAATTACCACGTAATATGGCACATTTTAATAAAACAATTGATATGAGATGACGAAATATATTTTGAATTGAAAATTAATCGCCTTTATTGCCTCTTTTTCGTTTTCTGGAAAATAATGTATGGTGTTAATTGGAATTACGTACAATGTAACGTAAAAAAAGATTTAAAATAATGTATGGTGATATATAAAATTAAACAAGCACGTTTTTCTCCTTGTTTTATTTATTTCTATAATTGCAAAATCATATAATTTTCCGATTCCCATACAGCTCGTATGATGTTGCTCGTCTTCATTGTATTCGCTCACATTGCTTTCAATATGTTTAACTTTTGTTATACCCAAAAGTGGAGCGAAGCTTCTTTGGGGGCTGACACAATGAAGCTTCCGTTATATTATTAAGGCTGCGGGAGGCTTTTAGGTTATAAAGTTTTCATAAAATTGGAGATAAATTTAGTTTATAAATGTTTATATATATAAAATGCATATATATATTTTATATACATAATCTATAAATTTCTTTTCCAACTCCGTGAATCATTTTTTGTTGATTAGCTGATTACTTAAGAAGAATAAGGAGAAAAAAGGGGAAAACGCACAAGAACAAATAAAGCCTACTTATTTCGAATTTTGAAAATATTTATCTAATTTATATTTATTTTGCACTAATTTATGTCTTTCCCATTTTACACGATATAAGATTTTAGTTTATATTCTATATTATTTTATAAGGAGTGAAGCAACACAAGCCATTTATTGTCAATTTTGAATATATTTGTCAAATTGAGGCCTTTACGCAATTGTTTTGCTTTGTTTTACTGTGTCAGTGAACACCTTCTTCATTATTCTTGTAAAGTCATCTTTGTTCATTCCTTATTTCATTTATCAGTTAAAAATATAATTCGGCTTCAAATGGAAATCTTGCGCGCGGGTTGTAATTCTTCGCAAGAAATATTTTAATTCCTTAGTGTATCTCTTAACATTTTTGCTTTATTCCAGTCTAAAGTATCGCAATCTTTAAAAGAATAAAGTGTGTAATTTAATTTATATGAAATATATTAATCTTTTACGTGAAATCCAATTTGGTTTTGTGCAATCAACAATTTGAGCTCTTGGTAAAAGTCTCTCTTTTTTCTGTTAATCTGTGTTTGCAGTTTCTTTTGCTTTCGCTTTATATTTACAGTGTCACCGAAAGTGAGAAGTTTGGTTTGATATGTTGACAATTTTCATTTGTGAAGTAGCCAAGCAGTCTAAACCTTCCCATATAGTCATTGGGTGACTTCAATTTGTCTCAAGTCACTTGGTGTTACAGTGATAATTCTGGCTGTTTGATTCCTACTTCAACATCTGATAGAGCTGCTGTGTTCTTTAACGAATTATTTGATCATAATTTAGTTCAATACAACCTTACTCCTAATTGTAATGGTAGACTGCTTGATCTTTGCATTTTTCCGCGATTAGTGTTAATCGTTGTCTACCTTTTAGTTTACCTGAGCAATGTGTATTTCCTTTCATGATGGTTCGTTGAAATGCTCTAACGTTCCAAATCCAACTTTTTCAAATAAATGTTACGATTTCCATAAAATCCATATTTTACTGCTAACATCCCATATTTCACATATTGTGCTTGATTTCTCAGCTGGAAGTAGCGTTCTACAATATATTAAATCTAGCTATTTCTGCATCTGTTGTCTTGTTCTCAACATCGTATTCTTTAAAGTCTATTAAAGCAACTTTTACCTACGTCGTACTTAAACGACCTTGCATTCTTAAATTCTCATTTTTTTTTATTTCGAAATCTAAATGGTGTTGTTAGCGTTGTTGGTTGCCAAGCTTATGCATGTTTGGAATGGTTTAGGGGCTCACTTGCAACCTTGATCTGTTCTTGTTGTCGGTGTGCTTCTGTGCTAGCTGCGTACATGCGTTTTTTCTTTGTTTGTTTTTTTTCTTGCTTAGTTATTTATACATGACTTATTATTGTTAGTTACTTTGTTTTTATTATTCTTTTTTCACATCTTCCTATATATTGTTTACTAGATTTTAAAATAATTAATATAAGATTAACTATTAAGATTTACTTGAATTCGACTGTTAAATTGCTTAGTTAAATTTCATGTATAAGTAAGTAAATAAAATAAATAAATAAAATAAATAAAAATAAACGAAATAATATGGTACTAAGGCTTTTCATTGTATTTACTTCGGACTTATTAACCCGATGTTATTGTGTTTTGCTGTGCTTACCACCATCAACAATCTTATTGGTAATTTTGGGTTATACTGAACCAACACTTGATTTGTAGTTATGTCAACTGTGATTGTATCATAAACGTCTTGACGTTGCTTATTGCACAAAATATTGTACATTATTTTGTAAAAATTTGTAGAGTGGACTCATCTTCTGAATAAAATTTTGTACGGATTTGGAGTAATAATTAATTGACTAATCCAATGAAAGCTCTCAATTCTGAGACATTTTTTGCAGTCTTACTTCTAGAGTGCCTACATACGTACTCCATACGCAAAGCAGTAGAGATTGATCACATAATCCAAATTGATTGTATGCGTTAGGATAGATCAAGTTTAATAAAAATTGTACCGCTTCTTAAGCATGCGAATATTTCATCAAAGCGTGCGAATAGATATTTGAAGTCTAGCGGAAGATTTCACAATCGTCACATATGCATGTCCCCATATTTAGAAGCAATTATTAAGCCCACACAATATTTCTTTTCAACGTTAAAAATTATTAAAAAAGGAAAATACAAAATGTAAACACATTCATTAAATTACGCTGTCATGCCAAACAAGTAAATTCACTAATAAGATAGATCAGGAACCGTAAAGTGACGATGTTTGGGCATGGCTGCATGCGATGATGGTTGCATTTGGGGATAGTTGTGTACTGCTGTAGTAAAGATGACGTCGCAGGTAATATCTACATATGCATTTAAAGAATTTTTTCTCTCTCATCATTTGGAAATTGCCATAATGCATGCTTGTATGTAGTCTTCTATGCATACAACCATGGGGGTAAGGGGGCCAAGTTATGATCATAATCAAGAATTCAGGACAATATATTCAAATAAAAATTTCTTAAGTGTCTTCCGCAAAAGCTTAATTTTTTATTTTCATTAGACTTATTCATCGTTACTTTTACGTGTTTCTTTGTTTTTTTTTTGCACTAATACTCGTTTTAAGGAATTTACGTTTATTCAACCCAACGGCGGTGTTTTTGTTTAAAAAAAAAGCATCAAAATCATATGATATATCACTCCGGTTTTATATTGCTTTGTTGTTGTATCACCAAAATCTTACAACTCATTCAACTCAACGATAATGTACTGATTGAATGAATGATTTAATTGAACCAGTGTGTGTTTTTTTGTTTTACAGTAGTCTCGATTTTTAGTTTCTTTAACTTATAATTGGCAAGATTACCTGTACTATGTCACCGAATATCATTTACCCTCAAAACAACTTCTCAATCTCAATGATCCTAGCCTCGTTCGTACGCACAGTTTATCGTTTCTGCTCAGAAACGAAAAAAGGAAAGAACGTTGTCAACTAGCACAAAAGGCGAAACGGCAGATGCTATCGCGATCGAAAAGAAAGAAAATGTTATACGTCTCTTAACCAAGTTGTCGATTTTATCTGCATTATCAATCGAATAAGCTGGTAATCGAAATGACCAAGCACAGTCCGTTCTCTTCTTCTGCCTTCATTAGAACTTTTAATAATTCTATTTTGTACAAAGCGCCGTCCTCTTTACTTGATCTTGAAGAATTTGCAATCAAAACAAAATGAGGGAGAGTCTTTTCGATACGTTTCTTTTTCAAAGCCTAACATCTTCAAGCTTTATCGATGCATTCTACATTTGCCGCGTACTAGAATCAGAATACATCATCAGAGTACCCCTGATAAAATTCATATTATTAACTGTAGTTATGTCAGTGTAATCTATTTACGTTAAAGCAAAAGTAAAACATGGATTGTTATTAAAAATAAGCAAATTATAGAATTAAGTGTATATATCTACGTAAACACTTTTCAAGGATAACCAGAAAATGAATAACTCAATCAAATGAGAGCAAAATACGAATATCTGCCTTTTTGTATACATGAGCGAAAATTCAAGTTTAAATTTTCTTTGATTCTCTGTCAATAGAAAATTTTTGGTTTTTTGATTTCAGATAAAGCAATCGCGAGTTTTTTTGACAACTACTGGGAGACTTTCTTGTGAGCGGCTTTCGAAAATCAAAATATCAAAATTTGAAAATGGGAGTTTTAAAAAATGCTATTTAAATATTAGTCTTCGACACGCTTAAAAATTTGAACAAAACAATTCTTTTAGTATATAAGAAATATTTATTGCAATTAGTTTTATAAACTCGTTCACAGCTGAAGTTTCAAAATTGATAGTTGATATTCAGGGAAAAAACATTACATAATAAATAATTAGGGGCACTGTGTTGTTCTTTACTTTTTCAGATTTAAATTTATCTAACTATTTTTGGTATTAGATACGTGGCCGTAATACCATTCCACCCTTTTATCGAAAGCATTATTTTCATAAGCACAGTTATTGCCGCCGCCATTACTCATTTTATGGTTAAGTGCGTCATCACTCATTCCGGACAGTTTAATTTTTAAGGTTAATAATGCATCTTATCGCGATCTTCTTATAGTGTTGCAATCGTTTCCAAAAAATTTCCGTTTAGCTGTAGAGGAGTCAGAATTAATGGTTGATATTCTGCAAGAAATATTATGTAATAGTTACGCAGAGTTTCCTGGTCAGGTTTAAATATACCCAACCATTTACAACGTTAGATGCAAGACCGCCATATTATCATTTTGTGGTATATCAGCGGCGTCCTCATAAACATCGCTTTTATTATCTTCGCTTATACTGTTATTATTAATCATTTTTCTTCCATAATAATTGGACGAACCTTTAAAATCGTTTAATGCGTCAGTGTACTTTTCCGTCTCATTGCAAGCATACTCTTTCTGTAATTCGGCGATGAAAATAAAAAAGCAGAAAAAAAATCGAACAAAATATTTGCAAGGCAGTCACACTGATCAACTTTCATCTTCAGTTCCTCAGATTTCCTTTTAGTTAGTTAGATTTGTCCTATTGTTTACTTCCTTCAATAACATTTCTAACTTTTTTTCTTGAATCCCTGGCAGTTTTAAACATTGTTCTTCTTTAGGCGTCAAAGCCTACCGAATTTGTCTCCTCATATTCATCTATTGCCTCCCGATATTCCAATTTTAAAGCCTGCATACTGCAGCTCGTGCTTTAAGCAATATCATCGATGTCGTTGACACGTACTTTTTGGTGGAGCTCAGCACTTTAATTATCACGCATTTCTAGTTCACCGCACAGGTTAGTCAATTCACCATCGATAGAAGTCTCGCAATCACATTGCTGTTGCCGCAACTCTTCCAGCCGCCTGTTAATAATGCTGCGATCATCTTTTAATTGTGCAAGCGTATGTTCAACTTTGGTAGATACTATGGTTTCCAACCCATGCTCTGCGAAAGCGATAATCGCATGTACTTTGGTAGCAGCAGCATTAGAATTTATAAAGAAAATGTTGACGTTGCCTTTGCGCTAACTTCTGGCGGTCCATAGCATCTTTTAATCTAAACCCTAAAAGAATTTGTTTTAGTGCGTAAAGAAATGAAAGGTCCCGCGCATTTTTTTTAATTATGCACCTTTGCTCCTTACTTTTTGTTGGTAGCCAACGCTGTAGTACATCTTTTTCACGCATCATCTTAAACTATGTACCTTCTACGTTTCTTTTTCATGTATTTCCAACGCTTGTTGCACATTCTTACGTTACGTCCCAATTATTTCTATTTTCAAAACTTCCAGTCATTTTCTCCTTTGTTCAGGCAACTTAGGAGACACGTTTTATTTAACATGTCGTCATTTCTCAAGCAGATCACACTTTCCCGCATCCAATACTTCAATTTTTTGTTCGCATTCCCTGAGTTTCTCTTCAACATTGCCGTCCAACGTGGAATATCGGCTGTAATTATCAGCGATATGCGCGATTAATGCGCTGCAATTGCTCGCTGATTTCTATCTGTTTATGATAAACGAGATTTATAAACTCTTCAATTACGTTATAAACGTTGGAAGGGTTTTGCAAATTCAGATGATAGTGTAAATTGTTATCGAAATGAGAAAAAAAACAAAAACGAGAATCTTCTCGAATTATAACAGCTCAAGTTTGTAAAAATGCTGCTATAAGGCGAAATGATTGTAACTAGCATGAAAAGCTTACATACAACTAGGCAAATATTATGGGCAATTTACCAAAGAGAATAAAACGAACAAGTATTATAAATGTATAGGTAAATGCTAAATGTGTCGTCACCTTTAATGCCGTGGTATACAATCATCATCAATTTATGGTTTGTTTTATTATTATATTCACCTGTTTCGTGTAATATCGTAAGTTAATGAATGTCTTTATATTCCTTATTTTATTTTTACATTAATTTTTAACGTCGAGAAAAAAACATATGTAGTATAGGTTTAATAGTTAGTTACTACTAATTTTCAATCATTTTTTTCATTTTTTTTTTTTCTATGTTAATAATAAACTATACCAATAACATCTTGGTGTAGGTTGATGGAAATTATTTCTTGGTCTAGGTTGATTACCTTATTTCTTGGTGTTTAGTTGATTGAAATTATTTCTTGGTGTAGACTTGAATTATTTAAACGGCAAAATATATTTTGTAATTTCAATATAATTTTCCAATATATCTGCATCAAATTAATTAGGTTTTTTCATATTTGGTTTCAATCAACCTGCACCAAGAAATAATTTCAATCCAGTGTACACCAAGAAATAATTTCAATTAACCGACACCAAGAAATAATTTCAATCAAGCCTACACCGAGAAATAATTTCAATCAAGCTACACCAAGTTTTTCGTCGTTTGCTGACTTTTTTTTTTTTCTTTAATGGGAGGAAAGTAGGTTTAGGGATCTTAAAGTCCACCTTTGGAGTCTTCCATACAAAATTACTGTCCGAAGAAAATCGTAGATAAGGCAAAGTGTGGAAAAGCCCAGGGCATAACATCAGCCAGTCCGGTAAGAAAGCTTTGACCGTCCGTCCGTCTCCATAAGGTTTTCTGCGCATGTATTTTTTGGGTGTAACCGCCAATGGAACGTTTGTTGTATAAAAAGCTAAATCCCTCCGTTACTACCGTAATAGTAATTGTTTAAACTTCTGCGAATACTTATTTTTCAGTTACAACTGTTAAAAGATTCCCTCCAATACAATTAGTATCAGTGGTGATGTACCATCAGATTGGGTTCATACTAATCATCACAGCTTTTCCTCCTTCAAACATTAGCGACCTCCAGAAGCGATTCAATAAATCCGCAAACAACCTCTTTATGCTAAATAAGACGCACTTTATTCACCTTCGTGACATGTTTCGCATGATTGTGAAGAATTTTCGTGTATTTACGTACGCATTATTTTTTAACGAATGTCGCAACTTTTCGAAACTCTATTAAGGAGTATTGTGTGTCTGTAGGGATTGATAGCTACTCGATAGAGTATGAATAGTTGCTCGTTATCAAATGTAAAATTTCGTACATTTTTTCAAAAACAAAATAGCCATAGAGCTTCATAGGGAAAATAAAGTAAAATGTCATTATAAAAAGACATTTGGAAAACTTATGAACTTAGGAAGACTACTTTTACTCAAAAATTCTAAAATATTGGGAAAAATTGGAAAAGCAATTAATTATTTTCTATGCTTTGAACTGCCGCAAAATATAAAAGAGGTAAATGAATGTAGAATTAGTGGAAAAATTTCTACGAACATCAAAAAGTTAAACTAAAATAGCACCAAAAACTACGTAACAAGTGTTCTGCAAATGCGATATACTTTGCGTCTTTGGGTGGTCTAAACGCAATATGGGAATCAAGTTACCCATTAAGAAAAAAGGAAAAAACGGTTGAAACAACCAAGAATGCGTTTAATTCAATTTATTAGACATTATTTGATATTTTTGCTTAATAAATTTTATTTTTTTATTATTATTGTTACTATTTTAGCCAGAGAATATATTGTAAGTCTTAAAGCACTACCACCTAAAGCTATCGGCTCTATTGAAAACTCTACCGCACTTGAGATGTGAACCCAAGGCCATTGAGTTATTAGTCGAGACTTTTTGGCTACTCGGCCATTCAGGCGGATAGATCGTTTTATAGATTGTACGCAAGAAAGCGTAGCTTTACTTTTAAAGTTGGTTTCGGCTGACGTAACTTTTAAGAAGAAGCGTATAATAGAACTGTTTCGGATATGCTCAGACCGATTCTGGCAAAATACATACTGTGGGTACAATTTTTGTTGGTTGCCTTGATGAATATGCTGGCATTGACATACCCAGAGCGTATGATATTTTTGCGCTTGCGCGCCAATTGAAAAATAACTACAATTTTTTCATTGAAATGTTTATTTGTGGAAACAATTATTTGATTTACTCTCCAATAAATCACGTGGGACGTTAGGCTATTTAAGTTATATTTATTCATTAAAATTTTAATTATTAGCCGTTAGCTTTTTATGTTCAATTTCTCCCTCTTGAACTGAATTATAACGTAAACAGAAAGTGGGATTCTTATCCAATCAAGAAAAATAAATTGTAAGAGTTGCCCACGTTTTCCAAATATTAAATTTATACCCATCACCGTTATCCTAAAAAAGACAAAAGAACTAAGAGAACAAAATTTTTATGTTCTATAATATGGGGGGGCGCAGCTGATTCCCTCCATCTCCAAAATAAAGGTTTTTGTCGTATAGGCGTGTGGATGTTGTAGACGTGCCCTTTGAAAAGTTATGTCAGTTCCAAATTCTTTTGCAAATTTGTAGGCACTATTTTAATTTTCGCTAACGGGAGAATGTTCACCGCAAATACTATAAAGTTACGCAAATAGGCAAATGAACAGACGAACAGGCGGACATGTTTACGGTCATTCAAGGGTTGTGTCTGGTCAAGAATTGATATACTTTATGGGGTTTTTGAAGCTTGTTTCTGCACGTTATAAAGGTATCAAAAAAAAAAAACGGACATGCCTAAATCGATTTAGAATTTAGTACTGATCAAGAATATGTATACTTTATGGGTTCTCTGAAGGTTTGCTCTAGGCGTTGCAATCATTTTGGCAAAATGAATATACCGTTCTCGTTTGGTGATCAAACAACCAAAAGACAAAAAAATTGGCATCTCTAGAAAGCTCAAAAAAAAAAAGATATTGAATTTTGAGTATAAGAAAAAATAAGAAGAGGGGATTGGACTGTGAGTTTCCTGAGAAAAACAAATTTTTTTTTAGTTTAAAAAAAGTAAGCATGGTTTTGACGATTTTAAAAGAAAGAGATTATTGAGCATTGTGATTTAAAGAGAGTTTCATTTTATTTGCTGCGTGAATAAATAAATGATTTAGCAAAGTCGGTTGAAAAGTTTAAACGATTCAATAATGTTACTTGAAAAGATTTGAATTGAATATTCAGATGCTGTTCGAAAATTTCATCTAAAACCATTCATCGATACCATTTTAAAATTGTAATTTGTGGTCCGTTTGTAGTGAGAGAGCGGATGTCAGAGACCTTTGCTGTTATTAATAGAGACGCAGATCAAACGCAACAACATTTAGACAAAAAGAACAAATTTCCTAAGATTCCAAGAGGCCAAGCAAAAGAGAAACAAAGCAGTTGCAATATATGTTATCAGAAAAGTAGACTGGATTTATAATTAACTTCCAAAAAAAAAAACAAGTAAGAAAGCGGAGGCCGAATCTCGTATATCCACTATGCTTTTATATGCTTTTTGTATTTTACTCTCCAAGTTCTTTTATTTGATACCTACATCGCTCATATTATAAGGAAAAAGTTAATTGCGGTGTCCACCATATTCGTTTTAAAATTAACTCAATTTTACGCAGATAATATATCTTCATTTGAGGAGTATACAAAATAGTTTTAAACATTCTGTTTTGTTTGCCTTATGATAAATAAGCATAAAATCTCAAAAAAAAGAACAAAATAAAATGCAATCACTTGTAACTTTGTGTGGGCGTGGCGGATGTTTTCTATTTTTGCACGTAAGGAGTGGAAAGGTTCGTAAAGTAGATGTGGAACATTCTAGAATTCTAACTTTAATCATTTCCGAGTAACGAGCAAAAACCCAAAAATTTTTGTTAAAAAAACGGAGTTGCGCTCCGAAGAATTGCTTTCTTCAAATTTGTAAGCTTGTGGACGACCAATATTTATATATATTTATAGTAATATTTTTTTAAACTTCGTTGATATTTTGAATTTCGAAGACGGCTCACAAGAAAGTCTCCCCGCAGTTGTCAAAAAAACTCGCGATTGCTTTATCTGAAATCAAAAAACCAAAAATTTTCTATTGACAGAGAATCAAAGAAAATTTAAATTTGAATTTTCGCTTTTGTATACAAAAAGGCAGATATCTGTATTTTGCTCTCAATTGATTGAGTTATCAATTTTCTGGTTACGCTTGAAGTGTGTTTATTAATTCATTAATTATTAAAAGTACTAATGAAAGCAGAAGAAGAGAACTGACCGTGCTTGGTCATTTCGATTACCAGCTTATTCGATTGACAATGCAGATAAAATCCACATCTTGGTTAAGAGACGTATAACATTTTCTTTCTTTTCGATCGCGATTGCATCTGCTGTTTCGCCTTTTGCGCTAGTTGACAACGTTCTTTCCTTTTTTCGTTTCTGAGCAGGAACGATAAACGGTGCGTATGAACGAGATTGAGAAGTTGTTGAGCGGGTAAATAATATTCGGTAATACGCACAATCAATTATAAGTTAAAGAAACTAAAAATCAAGACCACTGTAAAAGAAAAAGATACACATTAGCTCAATAAAATCATCCATTTATGGTACATTATCGTTGAGTTTTATTTATTGTTAATAGTGTCAGATTTTGATCGTACAACAACAAAACAACCTTGTTGTAGTAGAGCCATTCAGACTTGCTCATTTCTCATTGTTACTAAATTCAGTAGAGTCATTCAGCCTCGAAGAAATTTTCATATCAACAAATGTGAAGAAATTTATTATTACTAAAAAAAGTTGTTGGAGTTTATTCTATTTATCTAATTAATGAGTGCGCTTAGCCGTCACAGCCTCCGACAGTCTCGCCTTTCCACTATATTGATATAATATATTACTTTCTTTTGCAGAAGTGATGTATATCACTTTGAATAACGTACGTTCCATTCTCATGCTTTGAGTACAGACCTTACACTATTACAACAAACTCTTATCTACATATTTTTATACGCAGTTTAAAGATATATTAAACTTTCCAGATGTTTGAAGTCTTTAGAAATTTACTTTTTCTGACTGTTTGGAAAACTTAAAGAATTGGGGGTTTCCTGCGGTTCTGAGCTGATTTGTGTAAAATTCATTGCATGCATTCCGGAAATTTTCACCAACCATCTACTTGGTCATTTACCCATAGTGCATCTAAGAAGCTACCAAGACGGAGGGATAATAACAGTGCTGTATGGTATTCGCTTGTTTTAAAACCACAAATAAAAATCTTTCCATAAATTTTCATACGCTTTTCAAATTAAACCCGATGAAGAAGAAATGAGATAATTCCAACAATTTGCAGAAATATTATGTTATCAGCAACTTATATGCCTTCTGTAAAAACTTAGATTAAGATTTCCTTTTTTTTTGACTGTTTAACGAAATTGTTTGTAAATAGCTTAAAAGAGAATAGAATTTTAATACAGTTTGTTATTATTATTGATTGTGCGTCCATTAGTATTATCGGGTCTTTTCTTTTGATTTAAAATCGTTTTATGTTTCATCTTGCCTTTAGACCATTTACAAAAAAGCCGTTTCATTTAGGCCTTGAATTTAGGCCTTAGGCATGGAAACAGTACCTAAGTGATATTGCAAATTTACTATTAGCTTAATAAAAGGAGATGATTTGCGTTGCTTTTTAAATAACCAAACAACTAATAACCAACGTAGGGTCTTTGCTACTTCATAAAGTATGAACTATCAATTATTGTTAACTGTTACTGTGTGTGTCGGCTAACTGCCCATAGGTGGTGTAGTTCTGAAACCAGCAAACATTTAAAATTTGTTTGCATATTTCAAAATGGTATCGACCCGCGACCAACGACGCGACAACTGTCGAGAATCCAATGACTTCACATTGTAGTTAGAAGGCAGTGAAACAACAGTAGAGACGCAGGTAAGAAAACTAAAGTAACGTTTGAGTAACAAATTGAGTAATAAAAAAGTAAAATGTGCATTAGCCGAAAAAATCAAGAAAGAAAATAAACTTCAACACAATGGGAACGAAGGTGAGGAGAAGCAATCTTACGTGTACTTATTATAGGGTCGCGAAACTAAAGGAACTTTTGAGCAAGTCTAATAGACCTTATCACGGCCATAGCTCCTTTTGCGATAGAGCGCTTACAAAATTTCCGGCATGCTGTGCCACATGACAAAAAGAATATTTAATATGAAAAAGAGTTGAACTTGAAATAAGGTATAAAAGAAAAGAAAAGTCCAATCAATCCTTTAATTAGTTCACACTGTGTAAGTCTGCTTGCGAGGTCTGTTGTCCGTACTGTACGGCGTTCGTTGGTCCCTTTTTAGTCTGTCAATAACTATTGCCAGTCCACCCTAGCTTCACTCACGCGTACACCCACTCATGCCCCGCTTCAGCGGCTGAGTATACCAAATATATATACAATTTTTATACCCTTAGCCACACATTTTTAGCTAAGCACCTTCAATTTCAATTTTTATCCTTTTTGTCGTCTTAACTAATCGCATTATTTATTTACTAAAAATTTCTTTTCATTATTGCTTAGACTTTTCCTTATTTAGTTTTGTGTTTAATTTTGTGTTTTCAAAGATTTACACACTGATTATGGCTTTGAAAAAAATATATGAATATATGAAAATATTCAATTTGGAATTGTTTTATTTATACATTGGTTTATGCTCGGCTTGTAAATGAAAATTTCTTAAAAAAAAAGTTAGGGTGGGTACTCATAGCTTAAGTTCTTAAATTTAGCTTACCATTTACATTTATATTGATGACAAGAATGAACTCGATGCCACTGCCTCCTTCCTTACCCACGGCGAATAGTTAAGATTCTGTGTGGTTTCTAAATTTACATTGACGATAGGTGTCCCCGGATCATTTGCCGTTGCCTTCGTTGATTTATGGATGGCCCGGAAGGTTGTTGTTGTCGAAAAAGGTTTGATGGTTGATGGAATAATAGCGTCACTGAATGGATTGTAGGCCGATATATTTCCAACCGGTTGCAGCGCAGCAGGTTTAATTAGATTATCTAAATTTACTAAAGCTGCCTGAGGATTTTTTGAGGGGGTCCTTGTATTTGCTTCTAGTATTTGTTTCTAATCCAGATGTGCTTATTGATGGAACATTTGCTGACGGCAAAAATTCCAATTTGTCATTATTATTAGTCGGGTTTTTTGTTTTTTGCTGATGATAAATTTGAAGTCTTATTACGATTTGCTACAATATCGAATTCGTGAATGTTAACAATAAATAATGTCAAAATTTAATTAAAATATGTTTGTTATACTTTACAATTTTTCTCAATGTCAACTTTTTTTTTCTTTTTCTTTTGTTCTTATTAAATAGACATCATTACACCGATAAAATAGCTTTAGTTGGAATGTGAAATTCTGAGAATTTTTTTTTTTAGCCGAATATAATTAAATTTGTAATTTGAAAGTTTTTTATTGGTAGCTTTTAGAGTCTTTATGACTAATTTTTACAATTTCTTTATTTTAGTTGCTTAATTAATTTCTCTTCCAAGCACATTTCTTTATCCGTGTAGTTTTTTTCTTTTCTTTACTCCAATGGCGTTTACATTTCCGAGTTGTTGTATTTGCGTTATATCTTTTTTTTTATAAGTCCTTTTCTATATCTTTTTATTATAAAACATTTTTTCTGCTTAAACTTTACATAATACGTTATTAATACTTCACAATAACTCACTTTGTTTTATAAAAAGATCATCTTCTTCCAATAATTGTCTACATTATTCACTTATCGATCAAAAAAATTCTGTTTTTTTCTTATTTAACACAGCATTTTACTTCAGATGTTACTTAACAACTAATCCCCTAAAAAATTATTTTCTCAAATCCTATCCCTTTGCCTAACAGCATGCCGATATTCTTGCAAAAAAAAAAATGTCATACCGAATAACGGCATGCCGTTATTACTGGTCAAAGAAGACCGACAGAATTCCACCCTACATTCGTACGCGTACGTTACAACCTCCGGAAGTTCTTACCTCTTGCGATAAACATGCGGACAATAGTTAATTGGAAACGGTTCTTCTGAAATTTTGTGTTCCTTTACTTAAAAACTTCAAATATTCCTTTGAATATTGCAATGCAAGAATTGTTTTCAAATTCTAATCTATCACATTTCAAGTATGTGTTCTATGCGTTTATGAAAATTTGAGAAATGTGACTTCTTTTAAAAAATGCAAGTGGGATCCGAGAACCTACTCTCTCGAATCAAGCTTTGATCATTTCAAAAAGAAAGCCGTAGATTTTATCCTCTGAAAATATAGTCTATAACAAAAAGTTCTTTCTTCTGAGGTGTTTTTTCTGTGTTAATTAAATTGTTAAAAAAAAAATTTTCTTGTTCGAAATAAAAAGAAAAGAAAGTGATTTTTAATGTTTATAATTTTAAATGAAAAATGTAGTGACCTCCTCTTAAGAAAAAAAAACGGATATATTTCTCTTTATTTTTAGATTTTTTGTAAGGGTCCTCCTTTTAATGAAGTCATAATCTCGTCCTTGAGCGTCCTTCTACTGTCTGCGCAACTCGATATTGGAATGCATTACTACTGAGTCTGAAATCTCTCGATGTTTCCTTGTATGCTTTCAGAAGTAAATTAAGCACGCTGCTAAACCCATAATGTATATTTTGTTGCTGGTAGGAAATGATTATTACACAGTTTATGGAGCAAGATGTTTGTAGCCATCCAGTTTACTTGTATATTCACTTCTGTTGTAGTTTCTTACTATACATGAAAAGTATCTAGTAACTATGTAATAGGCCTAAGAACTTACAGTTACTTGATAAATAAATAAATAAATAACTAAAATAAAAGTAAATAAATAACACCGACAATAATAAGAGATCGAAGATGGCTAGGAATGGTGTGCAGTCAGTTCCCCTACCCCATGGTGCAATGGAACTCAACAGCCAGGTTGATCAGAACGTTTCTGCTTTGGATGCCAAGGCCATTTCAAATTCAGAAACGGTTATACGGTTTTACAATACAATGTAATTTCTGCCTTTTGTCGAAACATGTGAAAACGCTGAAAGCGAACTTATGAGTATTTCTTCCGAATTTTTCCTTAACAATTACCTTAAGAGGTTTAAGACATTTGATTTAAAAGACCTTAAAACGATAAGCAATGGCAGAGCCAACACTTTCGTAAAAAATAATGATTTTAAACAAGAAAATCTTAAATCAAAATCCTGCAGGGAAAGATCTGCTGTAGTCTGGAACATCCCAATGTACTACGAGTCCAAGTTTCGTAAAGCTAAAGAGAGCAGATGTTTGAATTGTGTCAAATTGCCTAAATGCACTACAAATTGCGCGGGAGTCAAGTGTATCGTTCGTGGTTCGAATAATCTTATTGCTTTGGATAAGACATGTCCGACCAGAGGGGGTGGATTAGCTTTTAGGAAGGTCATGGCAACGAAGTATATTACTTACGAAGAGGTAAGGTAAAAGTAATCAACCAATTATCCTGATTGTCTCGACAATGAACAGTACAAATTGTCTTTCGTTGATGAATTCATCTACGGTTTGAGAATGAAAATTCAAACAAAATCGTAACCAAAAAGAAAAAAAAATACAACCGTCTTACCAAAAAAAAATCCCTTCCCTCAAGTATACGACTCGCAACGCCAGCAATACTTACGAACGACGTGCGTTCCTTTTAAGTGGAAAGAATCATCTCCGACATTAGGAAATTCGTCCGTTCGGTGATCCCTCAGGCTCATATTAAAGAGTTGAAAGAAAAGTTAGTTGTTGTGCTAATTCTCGCTAACATCAAAAACCGTCTATTCCAAAAAAATGTTCTGAAAAGTTTCATTATTTAAAGTACGATACTTACTTACAATATAATACTTAAAATGTTCGGCGTAATTCATCATAATGAAATTTTCCTAAAAAATGACAATATTTTTGAAGCTAAAATCGCTAATTATACATCGGCCACCGGATGGCTACTTGTTAGAGAAGAACTTCATTTCAGATGTATTTTTTACAAATCAGCTTTCGATATTATTGTCATGAAAGTAATGAACTCTTTCTACCTAATGTATTTTTAATGGGAGATTTCAACAAGCAGTCTTAAAGTTAGAAACAATGGAAAGCCTGCCTTTCACTGTAATCGGAATGGTCGTACTATGAGCAGTGTCTTAGAATTAACTTTCACCAATTCAATTATTTTATCATTTGATTCGAATATTATCAATATGTTGGTAAAAGTCAACACACTCTCTTTTTTTCCAAATAACAACAATTCAATGCCGAAAATATATATACAAAAAATATCATATCACTTAAATTCTTGACGGGCCGTCTGCTGAAAGTTGATCTCCCATCCGATTTATCGTCAATTCAAACCACTTTTCAATCTAAGATCACGTCCGCTAAAAACAGCCAGTAGCCAGTCTTTCTCACCTAAGCCATGGTGGAGTCCTCCCCTTTCAATACTCTTCCGCAAATATCAAGCCTAAGAAAAAACATTAGTAAATATGCTAATCCCGCCAATTTCATTGAGTATATGAAAACATTGAAGAAACGGAAATCCGCAAGCAGGAAGGCAAAACGAAACCACAAAGCTTTGGTAATTAATGAGATTTGTACCAGTGACAAGTCGCCGTCTTTTTGGAATTGTGTCAATGGCCATTGACGAATAAGTCAAAAAACAAAAGACTTAAGAGTTGTGTTTCAAGTGACAACCAGATTGAAATACACACCCTTCTCCTTATGTGAATCAACATATATATATATATATTGTACGATCCAAGAGCAGGACTACTACCGCCGGTTTTCACGGAATCAAGTATGACGTTATCAAGACACTCTCTGAGAGTAGCTTGGCTGTCTTGCCGCAGGCAATTATTAATTGCCATTCTAATAGCATCATCCCCTTTGAATTGTGATGTATTAAAGTTGTTTTCACACCTAAAGGTAAAGACTTCAATGTTTTAAGCAACTTTAGGACTATTTCACTAATATTAGTGCGCCCAAAGATAATTAATGTAATAGTTAAGAAGAGACTTATGGATTTCTTGAATACCGAGAACATAATTCCAGCTCGTTCTTATGCTTCTCAAAAACGCAAATCTTAAATTTATGTCAAAAAAAAAAAATGATAAAAAGGTTGTCATGCTTTCCATGGATACAGCAAAGGCTACGATTGCGTTAACTTGAGGAAGCCCGGTAGAATCCTTTTAAACTTTCCAACACTGTTTATCTCAGCGCCTGTTGGTAATGAGTGCAAACAGAATTGAAATATATGGTCGAAGAACGATTTCGCGTATACGACGTTATGCAATTTATCGAAATATATAGGCAAAAGAATGCAACCTTTCGAAAACAGATTGCTAAAGGGATATACTAGAAGAACACGGTGAAGTCTTCAACATATCTTCAACAAAAAAATATATCTCCCATTTTATTTCTGGTCAATGGTCTGCGTCCGAAAGGGCACTATTTTTTACTGCCAAGAAATTAATTAAAGTTAAAGAAACGGTTCCTTGCTTTTTATAGAAAGTTATATATATCAACAATGTAGTCTCTCTTCTCTCTAGTGTTGTACATGTTTGTTATGAAAAACTCACATTTTTAACAAGATACACTCAATCCCTCTCTGGAATATTGTTAACAATAAATTTAGCCTCCATGAACATGCTTGAATCAATATCGACGACAAAGTCAACCTTTCTTGTGGGGGGTTTTTATAAAACGAAAAGCTTATTGTTAATTACACCAATGGCTATGATATACATGCCACTGACGGGTTGGCCGGACGTAATGTGTCCAACTCAGTTAACTACTCAGTAGTGACACGTCTATCTGAACCATTACATAAAGTCAGAAAGTTAAGTAAACTTTCCTTCACTTTTATTGAATTGCATCGCTTATGCTGTTAAAAGTTTCATATTACATATACACAAACAAATTCTATTAGACCAAGATTGAGCGCTAATTCTATTAAGCCAAGATTGGGCCCTAATTCTATTAAAACAAAAATTTCATATTGCATATACACACAAACAAATTCTATTAAACCAATGCGCTAACGGCATCATCCATAGAACAAATTCGTTTGGGTTTGTTCTAGCTAAACTGTTAAAAAACGAAAAATTCAGGATGTCTACTGACAAGAACGTGTCAGCATACTAAGGTAATTCAAAGACATTGATAGAGAAGTAAATTGTGAATTTAACTCAATTTTCTTTCTTTTATTAGAGCCATCCCATCTATGCAGTTTCGTATCCTTTACTGACAGTGACAGCCATCTAAACCACCTAACCGCTTTTATGTTAACTACATGTAGTAGAAAATTAATATAAATTATATATATAAATATAAAGGCTGTATCGGATACTATAATTAAGTACCAATAAAGAGATTTTGTTAGTTTTCTTGCCGTAATCAATTTTCTTTCCTTCTCAAGAAATGTAAAAGCCTTCGAGTGTTTAGAGCAAAAACGTTCTTTGCTTGGAACTTAATTACAATAATAAAATTGCTTGTAAGCCTGTTATGCCCCATGGCGAGTTTAATAGGTGAACTTCATCTGAGCGAGGCATACATGTATCACTTGTTAGGTTTTCATTTATCCAAAAACCGATAGATATAGGATCAATAGGAGACATCCCTTGAGTGATTGGTCATATAATAGATAAAAAAATAGGAAAAGTTAGAGACGACATATCTATATATTAGTAGACTGACGCTGCACACACACGCTGCACAAAGCGTGTGAGTGTCTGGGAGGCTTAATAGTAATTAATAGTCGTTAAAGGGAAAGGCTTGGGCGATTGTAGAAAGGTTTGCTACGTTGATTGTCGAGAGTTGCGCAATATAACCTGAAAGCGTTGAAGCACTGATTAGCCATCTGTCTACACAAGAAAACAATTGTTTTCATGTCCACATGAATATTTCTGCAAGAACGATACAACAACAACAAAGTCCTTGTGTCAAGATTAATTGAAACGCTCATAGTTTGGACTTTTTTTTAAATTCTAAAGCCATTAACTACTGCATTCTCAGTGAAAACTTTCTGTTGGTTAATAAAGTATCTGAATTGAAAATTGACAACTTGAAGTCGGTCGTCAATTATCAGTCTGATGGTTGCGGTGGTGTCGTCATTTTCATCAAAAAAAAAACATTAATTGCGTTCATATTCCGTTCAAATCGTTGACTTATATTGTTGTTATAAGAACAACCAATCTCAGACCAACATTGTAATGGTTTCAGTTTATTTCCCATCCAACATTGGAATTCTATACTTTAAAGACGAATTGGGAAGACTTTGTACCTTTTTAGATGGTTTTTCTAACTCAAGACGCACCAGTTTGGGTGTTTCGGTCTCAAATAGCAGGGGTAAGGCCTTGTTAGATATCATCAGGTCTACTTCCTTCAGTTGGTTTAGCAAATGCGCTCCGACATTTTGATTCTCTCAAATTCCACTCATTTAATTTCCCAAAGGAAAATTGGGAAGGAGGTGTACCTCGTCACTTCCCAATTATTTCAGATTACTAAACTTTTCTCCCCAAACCCTAGTGGAGTGGTTCACTTAATGCTATGTTTCGCAGATTGCAAGCTGCCAGACAAAAATTTTTAAGATATCCTAATTCAATCAATTGTTACGCTTTCAATGAATTATAAAAGAAATCAAAAGTCGCTGTAAAAAAAGCTATAAGGAACTCTTTCAACTCTTGAACTATGTATTAACGGAAACACAAGATCTTTTTGGCCCTTCTTAAATGGTCATCGTCAGTTTAAGAGAAATTCTAACTTTTTGGTATGAAACGAAGCCAACAAAAAAGCTATTCCTTGATATGCTTAAAAATACCTCGTCGACTGGATACAGTCAATACGATGGCTGCCTTTCGGTCGGGGTTTTGCCCAAGAAGAACCCTCACAATTTATAAATCATTGATCCATTTAAAATTAGGATTTTCACTCTCCACCACTTTTAATCTTCCTAACTATGTTTTCAAAACGATACAGACGTTTCAAAACAATCTCCCAAGACGATGTGCGGGACATACTCCCTCCACACCAATTCGCATCCTAAGAATCATTTTCGGTGAATTTTTTGTCACTGAGAGAGCCTTGCTTTTGACTGCTAAAGAATTTCTGAAAGTTAAAATCATTAGACCGTCTTTCTTTCAGATGATTATCACCAGGGCAGAAAAAAATCAATTACGCAAGTTATTATTTAAAGTTTCATCGGTTTATTGAACATCTGGCCATCAGAGAGGCCATTGATCTTGCCGTAGATGGGTAATATCAAAAAATTTGTGATGTTCTCTGACACTAAGAAGGGCCAGGGCCCTTTAGTGTCAAAAACATCCGCGTAATATGTATGTTTTTGAAAGCCATATGTTAACAATTTCTGACGAAACCGATACACTAGATATCACTAGACTTTTTTTTGGAATTTTTATTATCTATAACAACTTGTATGAAATCTTTCGTGCTCGCAATGTACCTCATCTTAAGAAGCTAACTGCCTTCATTAAATCTGCTGAGTTCTCTTTTTAGGTATCATAATTATATACTAATTTTTGTCCGGTCTAATCACATTTTTAACAGTTTTTATAACTCCATAAATCTACAATTCCTATAAAGCCATAGCTTAAGATCAATCTTTTAGTGTAATCTCTAAAATGGAGAGTACTGTTTTGACTATTACTACTACATCATCAAATCGAGAAAGATAATCATCCTTTCATCATCGTCAAATCATATTTGGTCATCAACTTTGGAATTGTATCCAATCGTAAGAGATAACCATCTCTGGTTCATTTCATTCATTTAATCACTTTCAATCATCACGTGATCGATATCTTCTTTTTGACAGTTTATCATCCTGTTCTTTGGTCATTGTGAAACCTTAAAGGGATTGTGTGATAAAACTTCATAACATTACTGGATATATGGGTCCTTTCTTTACACCACTTACATACAAGAAAAAAAAATTGTTTACTTACAAAATTTAAAATTTATGAAAGGTAATTATATGCTTTCTTTTTGCTTGCACTCCAATTGTCTTATTAATTTTCTTAATTCACCAAAGCTTTTAATCTATTATTTCTCATCAATTTTTCCATATATCGTCCTATGTTGTCGCTATCATTGATAAAGCGCAAAAGATCAACGAAGGATCCATTTTACTAAACAAAACGAAGAAGAAGGTAAGTAAGATGCTTTTATTAAATAAGCAAGTAATGTTCAGAAATGTATACACGTCAGGCGGATTGCGTCTTTTGCTCATATTACGGTACTTTGCAGTAGAGGAACATGGAGATTAGGGAAAAAGGAATCTTGTGAGACGTAGGAAGGCTTTTACGTTAGCCGAAAATATGTAAACAAACGATTTTATACTTTCGTCGACGATGTAAGCTAAAATATACATATTATTGCATGTAGATTTCTGCAAAAGTTTCGTGTGTCTGAAGAGGCTTTTAAATACGTTTTATGAAAAATCGGTTTGAGTGATGGCACAAGACGAACCTTTATGTTTCCGGTGATCCGTTTAGCCGTTGCTTTGGAATTGTTGGGGTGTGGAGGGTGGCGGGTAGCGATCTTTACTTACGCATTGCGCAGAGCACCATTTCTGCTGTTACAGCAAAAATGACACAAGAATCGAAAGAAAAAACTTTGCACGGAATTGATCTTGGGGTATTAATGCCAACGTAAAGGAGTGATTCTATCGGAAATTTGGTATTCTTGGTAGTAAGCAGCTTCTTGTTGTGCTTTTTTTGTTCTTGGGACGTGTTGTTGTACAATCAACTATAATTGAAATATCCCTAACACATATTGAATCAGTTGGATGCAGAGGTGAAACACCACATCTATTATATTTTCGTAAGCCACTAAAAAATGTTAAAGGTTTCATGAACTAGGAAAGCAAGCATAGCCTGGTTGGAATGGCAGTGAGTTAATTTACATGTTTTTGGTTATACACATATAAATACGTAAGGTTTCCGAGCATATGAAAACGATGGCAGTAACATTTTAATTTCCTTCATCAAAGCAATTTATTTTGACGACGGTGTCGACGTTTCGCTAGATATATCCCATTTAATGCGAATAAGTAGGGAAATAAAAACTGGCATATCTTTTGCACTATCATATTAAATTGTATTGAAATGGAAAATAAAAAGACTAAATAAACTTTAACATGTTTTGTGAAAATTAAAAAGTTGGGTTTTATTTACATAGTACAAAACTAGCTCTTACTAATTATTATAATATTTTGACTCTTTAAACTATACTAACCGGAAGAATAAAAAGCAATCCAGTTTGGGGAAGATAGGAGAAATGAGTTTTTAATATTTCAAGCATATATTTATTTACGTATGCTTTGTAATTATGTCATCGCAATATTATATTTGAATTCAAACAAATATGGTGCATACGTATGAAATGTATTCTGAGGACCCACCTATGTGAAATGTAAACAGTTAACGCACTTTGTGCAATAACCAATATGATATGGTAAATTGCATAAAATACGTGTATACATTAAATAAGGATGAATTATTTCTAAAATACAATTAAACACTTAGATAAAATTAATAGGTAAGTGTTAGCAAAGAATTGCTTACTCGCGAACCTTTTTCTCTCGCTCCAATGACTTTTCTTTGATCATTAAGCTTAAAAAGCGCTTCAATGGTAGAAGATTTGTTAATAACGAAAATATGTGAGTGATCGCAATATTAAAAGGCTTTAGGAAAGGCAATTGAATATTGCCACGAATACTGCTGAAAGCAAATTATGTAAATTCTGTACTAATAATGTAAATTAACTCAATGCAACTATATATAGAATTTCGCTTTTAATACTACGTACAAAATCAATTTTAAAGATACATTAACTTTGTATACCATTTTTAGTCTTAAAAGTAGAAACTTACAAGCATTTTACGTTTCTTCTTAAGTTCTAGTTCAAGTTCGTAAATACTTAGCAGATAAATTGCCTTTTTTAAAAGAAAAAGTAAAAATACAATTTAGGAGAAAATTTGTGCATAAATAAAATTCATTCAAGTTAAAGTTTGTTCTAAAAAACATTGTTTCTAGTAAAAACAAGCCGATCCAAATTGAATGCGAAATTGTTGTTGATTTTCTCCTACATCTCGAATAGCTAAGTCGACTATAGGCAGACGTTGTGACTTATCAGTTGTGTAAGTTATTATTGTTTTAGCCCAATCGTTAGAGCGCTTCTGTTATAATATACAAAAAAAAAGTACTAAAGATATCTGTTTCCTTTGCTTTCTATCATTGGCTTACACTGCAATCGTCAATTTCCGCAACATAACGCAAACGTTGTGGCCCGTTCGGCGTAAGCTCAGAATCATTCCAAGACAATAACTTCAATCCATTGCTGCAAAACAAATACAAGCTTGAATCCTTAAAAATTTTGAATTTAAATCCCCTTTTAACATTACCTGGAGGAGTTGTATTTATCATTCCCATAAGCTACAGTCTTTTTACAATGGAAAATAATTTGCTGCGTAGCTTTAGCAGACATTAATTGCAGGAATCCCAATTGATGGGCGTCAGCTTTATAATTAACTTTCATTCCCCCCGCGATTTCTCCTAACCACACCTCTTTGTCTTCACCATTGTAATTTAACACGCCGGTCTCTCTTGGTTGTGGCACTATGCAAGTAGCCTTTTTATCACGTTCGCAATGAACCAGTATTGCATCCCTTGGGTCACCTTCATTAGGATCTATCCAGTATTCACCCGTTTGGTATTCTGGATAGGCAGCAAATAAATCCCTGCAGGTTTTAGCCGGAGAACTTTGTTGACCATTAGGTCGTCGTATTCTTTCAAATGAAGCTTTGACATGTTCAAAAGCTTTCATAACTAAAGAATGTTTTTCTTCGTCTGTTAAACCTTCAGTTAATTGGTTTAAGGGCTGATCGTCTAATATGTCTACTCCTTTAGTTTGACTACCTTGATTGAGCAAAGCTGTTAAGGCTGCAACATCATAACCTAATGTCTCGCCCGGTGGGCCCGGAGGCCCTGGCGGTCCCTGCGGTCCCACAGATCCGGACTTACCATCACTTCCGGGAAAACCCCTCACTCCTGGTTGGCCAGGTGGTCCAGGTGGACCTGCATTACCATCTCTCCCTTGGGGACCTCGTGGTCCAATCTCACCAGGTTTTCCAGCAAAGCCAGGAGCTCCTGCAGGACCTACATCTCCCTTTAATCCCGGTGTGCCTGACATGCCTTGTAGACCTATTAAACCGCGATGTCCCTTCGTTCCTTTGGGCCCAACTTCTCCAGGCTCCCCTTTAGGACCTTCAGAACCGGTGGGACCAGGTTTCCCTCTTAACCCAATTGGTCCCTCCATGCCTGGTAATCCTGTTTCTCCTTTAGAGCCGCGTTCTCCTTGGAGTCCAGCAGCACCAATAGGGCCGGGTGGTCCTGGGATACCTGGACTGCCCACATGACCTTGTGGTCCGGGTTGACCTGGAGGCCCTTTCTCCCCAAGTCTGCCGGCTATGCCTGGAGGCCCCATCTTTCCAGTAGGTCCTTCCGGCCCTTGTTCTCCCACTGGTCCTGGTGGACCTGCTTGACCGACTAACCCTTGTGAGCCTGGCGTTCCGTCTTTTCCTTGCTTTCCTTGTTGACCAATTTCACCTGGTGGTCCTCTCATTCCCCGCGGGCCTGCCGATCCAGGCTGTCCTGGCATGCCTGGAATCCCCCTTTCTCCTGCTGGCCCTGGCAGTCCAGGATGACCGATGGCTCCTTGAGGACCATCGCTACCTGTCTCTCCTTTTTGCCCTTCCAAGCCTTGAGGCCCTTGCAAGCCCGGATTTCCTGGCAAACCTGGCCGACCGAGTTCTCCAGGATTACCTTTTAAGCCCGGTAGACCAGCAATACCTGGTAGTCCTTGACTTCCTGGTTGACCCTTAAGATTAAGGAAAATAAATAATAGAATTATTAAAATGTTCTAGTATGCTTTATTATTCTTGGGAAACAATGTTTAACACTACCAATCAATTTTTAAATTTTTGTATTGTGTTCGCACTTACCGGGGAACCCACATCACCCGGTCTGCCAGGCAAGCCGCTTAGCCCAACTTCTCCTCTTTGGCCTATTTCACCTCTAGCACCTTTCGGTCCTGGCATTCCAACAGGACCCGGTAAACCTTGTTCTCCGGGTGGGCCCAACAGGCCTGGACTGCCTTGTTCGCCTTTAACACCCATGAAACCACGATCACCTTTTGGGCCAGGCATTCCTGTCAATCCTGGTGATCCCGGGAAACCTATTGGACCAGGGGGGCCTAATAAACCCCTCTCTCCAGTGGCTCCAGCAGCTCCCTGTTCGCCAGGTTGCCCTGGGTTTCCTACATCTCCCCGTTCTCCTGTTTCTCCAGGAGGCCCCGGAGGTCCAATATTTCCTTGAAGACCGCGGTCACCAGGGCGACCGAATGGACCTTCAGGTCCAGTTGGTCCCACGCTACCGCGCTCGCCTTTTTCGCCCATTGTTCCTTGGACCCCTTTAAGACCAGGCAAACCCATCATTCCCGGTGAACCCGAATGCCCTTTCTCACCAGGTTTTCCAGTCGGGCCCTATTTGAAAAATAAATAAAATGAATTGCGCAATAAATCACAAATTCCCTTGTTGTACTTTTATATACGAGTATATAACTCGTAATTGCATTCATTATCTGTACAACTTCGATCTCTCGTATAAAACTTTAGGTCTGTGATGAAGAATAAGATAAGAGTAATATGCGTAATAATATGAAGACGAAATGTATTCAACTAAAGATTTTTGCTCATTTCGTTTTCATATGACGATCACTCTCGAGCATATCCGAGGTTTAGTATATTTTTGCAATATTATAAAACCATTTTAGTTACCGGAGGTCCATCATTGCCAGGTAAACCTGGTTCACCTCTTTCGCCAGTTGGTCCAGGTTGTCCCACTGAACCTCGTTCACCAGGATATCCACGTTCGCCTCTGACACCAGCAGCTCCTGTCAGACCCTGCGGGCCAGGTGGGCCTTGATTGCCGTCTTTCCCTGATGCGCCTGCAGTTCCCGCAACGCCGGGCAAGCCTTGAAAACCTCTAGGTCCAATTGGCCCCGCTTCACCGCGAGCACCATCTTGACCAGGAAGACCAGGCGCACCTTGAGTACCAGGAAGCCCATCTTTGCCATTGTCACCACGAGGTCCAGGGCTTCCAGCTATACCAGGCTCTCCAGTTTTTCCTGGGTCACCGGGAAAACCTTTGTCACCTGGTAAACCCATCGGTCCTGGTAAGCCCTGAAGACCCGGATGTCCTTGATCACCTAGCTTTCCGTCCGCTCCAGGTATGCCACGTTCACCAGGTGGTCCTTGCCGACCCGCAGGTCCAATGCGACCAGGTAAACCACGCAAGCCTTGCAATCCAGGAATTCCGGTAGGTCCCATATCCCCTACACCACCTTTATCACCAATCGGACCCTGTACTCCTCTGTCGCCTGCAATGCCTTTTGGGCCAACTGGCCCATCAGGACCCGGCAAGCCAGGCAGACCGGGAGGTCCACGCTCACCTTGGGGCCCACCGGGACCTGTAGGACCGCGTATACCGCGTTTTCCACGCTTGCCTTCTGGTCCTACTGTACCAGGTAAGCCGCGGGGGCCCGCCAGCCCGGTCTCACCTTTTATGCCCATATCCCCTAAAAGTACATTCAAACATTAAGGACAACAAGTTTCCCTAATATTATAATAACTTCTTACGCAGTTCAGAGAATACGTTTATATAACAAGAAATTATTACCTTTATAACCTTTTTCGCCTAGTTGGCCAGGAATACCTTTTATACCAGGCTCGCCAGGGCTACCAGTTAAACCGTCTGGTCCTCTAGCACCAGGAAAGCCTTGAGGACCCATTAGTCCCGTAGCCCCCGTGGCACCTTTTTCACCCGGCAAACCATCCTTTCCTATTGGACCTGAAAGGCCCGGTTCACCAGCAGCACCCGGGCGGCCTGCTTCACCGCGCGGACCCTGAATTCCTTGGTCACCTTTAAGGCCTAAAGGGCCTGCGTCGCCCTTAGCGCCAGGGATACCCGGAAAACCGGGTGGACCAGGCTTTCCTACAGAACCGGGCTGACCAGGAGAACCAGGATTACCATCCGAACCACGAATGCCAGAAGGTCCAGCGGCACCTTCACGACCACGTTCACCCCGAGGACCTGCAGGACCCTGAAAAATTTCATATATTCTAAAAATGTAGTGCTAATCTATGCGAAAGATTTACAATAGGACCAGGGAGACCAACAGGACCCATACCACCGGTCGATCCCTTTTCTCCGAGAGCGCCCTGCTCGCCTTTAGCGCCATCTAAGCCCGGCAAGCCACGATGTCCCTTTAGACCTGGTTGACCAGGTAGACCAGGTAAACCACGAGGACCCGGAGTACCAGCCAGGCCAGGAGCGCCAATTTCGCCATCTTCACCAGGCGGTCCGTCTTTACCAGGAGGACCAGGTAAGCCCCTAGGACCCATGGGTCCAGGAGGTCCTTGCAGACCTGATTCGCCTGGTTCACCACGGATACCTTGAAAACCTTGAGGTCCTGATGGACCTACACCACCTGGAGGTCCTCGAGGACCAGGGTGACCAACTGAAGTCTGCACATATTGCAGAGGAGCCACTCCAAATAAAGGATCATTACCAGGCCCTTTTTCAGAATTACCATACTCAGCCGCCAATTGCTGGTGATAAAAGCTTATGTCAGGTGTAGGTCCAGGCCGACCAGGAGAACCGGGAATGCCAGGATTTCCAGGCGACCCAGGAAATCCAGGTTCTCCGATTGGTCCTTGAGAACCAGGGTAACCAGGTTCACCTTGAGGACCAATTGCAGGTCCTTCAAATGGATTGTGGGAAGGTTGGGGATGAATAGTAGTTGCAATACTAGTTGATGTCGTCATAGGAATCATTGTAGACCGCTCCTCAGAGGACTGTAAAGAATCCCTTCGTCCAAAACTACAACTTGGGGAAGGACGGCAAAGCACTTTACCCTCAGCACAAACACAGTTATGCAAGCAACTCCCACGCTCGACAGTAAATTCATCATTTTCGCGATACCAACTACCTTCAAATTGGCAAGAAAACGGCCTTATAATGTTATCTACGGCTCTGACGCGAGGGACGGAAGTTTCTTGAACTAGAAGAAAGATTTGAAACCCAGAATTAAGTTTAATTCATTTGTTTAAAATTAATACTTTAATTTACCTTCTGAATCAACATCAACATTAGGATCTGAATCTAAGAAAATCAAAATAAACTCATTATTAACTTTGTAATCATCGTAAAAGTGGCCATCAGGCGCATTCATTTCATTAAAAAGATGAGTTCAGCTTTCATTAACAATCATTTAACATAGACATAAATCAAAATATTCATTTATGTGTCACTAACAAACGCAAATCTATTACTAGGTCGTAGCTATTCTTCAATTTTATAGCTTTTCAATTGCTAGTTATGCTAAAGAAACATAAAGGCAGGCATATAAATAGGCAAAGAGATATTTAGATAAAAAAGCGCACTTGATACCCGCCTTGCCTGTAAAATTCACATAATATTTCACATATTACATAGCAATGCAATGTAATGCATGTCAATTGACAACAGTGTACTGCATAGAATTGTTGTTGCTGCTGCCGATGATAGCGCCATTTATTTTTATCAATTGAAAAAACATTCATGTGGGATTTTATTCTTTTTCCTTTGTTTCCATTTATTGATGGTCAAGCTTGTACTGAACAATCAATACGCTAAAATAGTATTTATGTCTCATAAATATAAGTTTGGATTTGCAGCAGCAACAAACTGTTGCCTTTGTTAATATAAACGATATTAATGCGAAAACTATTAAGGTTATTGAGTCAACTACTAACAGCTGTTTGACATACGTGTTTACATATTAATAATCACACATTTCTTTAGTTAGATGCTGTGTACATGTGGGCCTGTATGCGCAAGTATATAACCCACTTTCATTATGTGCAGACATTTTTGCAAATGCAGATGCATAAGTTTTGACAAACCTGGACAGATCTCAAAAACTATGTAGTAAACAAGGTTTTATTTTATTTCTTTGTCTTAAGAATTTTTTTAAATTAGCATTAAAAGTTTGTCCTAAAAAAACTATTGGAAATAGAAGTTCGCTTCACAAAATTTGTTAAGGAAGAGTAATGTCCAGATATATTATATATGTCAAGTTTTTTGACTACTTTTTTAATCCCTGCTTGAAGTGCTTCTTGTTTTACGGACGAAATTTTACTATAAACTCATATGAACGTACGTGTGTTTCGGTAATATAACAACATACTATTTTATTGTAAGTGCAAACTTTTGCAAATTTGATTAGCAATTTCATCTTAACGCTTAAAATTTTATAGCAAGACGCGACAATATGGAACAGAATATACCTTTCGGAAATCACGAAAAATATTTCCACACAGTTAAACAATAAATTATTTTAACTAACAAAGTACCGATGTCGTATATAATTCAAAATATTCCCAAAACTTTTTTAGCGCTCACCTTCATCATAGTTATTATAATCATAACTGTCCAAATCGTCTAAACCAGGCAGTTCGCCAATGTTTTGCTTAGGTTCTTCATTTTGTGGCATTTCTTCTAAACCTTTACGATTTTTTGCTTTTTTTGTGTTCTTTGAAGGCTTTCCACTGCTTCTGGTCCCATTTTTATCATCGTCAACGTTGTTCTTAAAATTTTGTCTTAATTCTCCGGTGGCACTATTAGTTTCAATCACAATGGACAGTGTAATTAATAATGAAAATAATGTTACAAATTTTAAATGCATGATGGAGGTAAAGTTGTACAAATTATATAGGAAAAGAAAAGTAGATCAACAATAATCTGTAAAGAGATACAAAATTAGGAAAATTTAAATAACTGATGTATGTTCAAGATCTAAAATTAAAAATTATTTAAACTAAATGTGGGCGAACTCTAGGTATATACATTCTTTTTCTGCTTTTTCTGCCTATAAGTTTATTTGATAATCGGGTGCATACTTTTAGTACGGCTGCAAAGCATATTCTGTGATAGATAACGAAATATACGACATAACATCTTCTATTCCAAACAAGAATGCTTTACCCCAAAATAACTTATTTAGCTGTTTAGTTCATAAAAAATGAGATTGGAAATCCATAGAAGGAATATATAACGGCAACTCATGAAGTTTGAATCAAATATCTGGCGACAGCAGTGACATGGAAGTCTACAGTCCGCAGAAGATATCAATCTGAAGATTGTTTATAGAATTTCTTTACAACTCTAAAGCGTACGAAAGTTTCAGGGTGGAAATGGTCCCGACCAGTCCAGTAAAAACGTCACAATTAACAATAAAGGTCTACAATTTTAGAAGCGAAAGGTATTTGATATTTGCCACAAAGCTAATGGGATTTTCATATCTTTCTTTTACTGTGTAGTGCGTTGAATGATTTCCAGCACCTTAATAGCAGTTGTGCGTTGTGCTTGGGTTTGGGTGTTTTTGATGATGGCAATGACTGTGCAGCGTTGCGGTTTCGCTTGCATTTTGTGCCTGAGTTAAATCCTGTTGATGTCTATCTTGTCCATCACTTAACAATTGTCACTAGATCACCATTAGTTATCGCAGTGATTGTGGCCGTTGCAGTTTCATTTTACATTTCTGCCTGCGTAGCGGAGGGGGCGTACTTAATGAAGCCGATTTAAATACGTACGCACACCAAGCTATTTGGCTCAATTTTTTGTTCATTATTCCACTTGTCCGCACTACTTTTCTTGTCGAATACTCTTGGTGTCGTTTCTAACATTTCATAAAGAAAACATACAAGTGTGAGATAACACGTTGGAATATTAATTACATATATAATGATTATCTAATGTTAAAAGTTCAGTATGCTTTTTTTGATAATAATTTGGGTTTTTTTATTTTAGGGAGAAAGAGGTATTTCCCTTATCTTCCGCTTCTTTAAAGCATGTGAATCGCACTAAATTTCAATTACATTTTTGTTATACAATCAAACCTGTTAAATTAAACATATGAGATCTTTCTTTAGATGATGCTCACAGTAGATAGAAGAAAGAGCGAATGAGAAATAATGCAAGGCATCCTTAATAGATAGTACTTAAAACAGAACGAGCCTTTTGTCCGTCTAACACTTTGCGCTAATTAAAAATCAAATTCGGGAAAATCAAATAAAAGGATGGCTGGTTTTCCAAAAAGATATCAAAAAGTATCCACGATCTTCAATCCTTGCTTTACAAGTTATGGTCCAGACAACTTAAAAAATTTCAGTTTATTTCTATTCGAAATAAAGCTGTTGTTCATTTGATACTGAAGAATATCAAGCCCGCTTGTATTGAAAAGTTTACATCCTTTTCTATGTAATTTTATTATCAACCGCATCTATTGTCGAGATTTGTTCATGAAAATGAATCAGAGATGAATGTACCGATTTTTCATTTTCTGTCGTAATTCCTGGGACTAATAATTTAGAGAATTCCGAATAAAGATGGGCAGACGAATATCAAATAGCTCATAACTTGAATATCAAATTGCTCATAAACTTTTATATTTATAAATTTGTATCTATTTTCTTACATTTTTTTAAAGTCTTCTAAACCATTAAAAGAATATGTGAAGAATCATGTAACTATTTATTTTATACTTAAGAACTGATTGGCAAATCTGCTCTTTTTTAAGCCAATTTTTCCACCTTGATTTTATTTTAAAAAAATCTTCTAGTCCTTATTTTCAGTATAGTGAATTTTTCAAATTTCAATGTATTTTCATAAGATTTTTCGAAAATTATACTTTTTACACAGTTTTTAGTGATATCTTCATTTCTTCGATTTTTTATTATTTGATTCCAAGCTTCAATTCATTTTTATGTCAACCCAGGTTTTTCTAATAATTTTATTTTATAAAACTTACATTTGATCCTTGATTGATTATTTTGTATTCACTTGGCACTCATTTTAATTTATTCTAGTTTCACTTATACTTTAATTTTATCTTGGCTCCCCGTTTCAACAATTTCAAAAACAATATCTCAACTAATAATATTTCAAGACTAGACCGCGATATTTATAGTTTTCCATCAGTAAATTAATTATAATTTGTAGAAACGAAGTGTGTTCTAGATTGTAATAGAATTCTGTTTAAATAATTCAGCTGACAATTTGATTCAGCGCGCTTCTGGTAGCAAAGACGCAATGAGATCATAGTTAAAACGTCACAATGCGTTTGCAGGAAGATCTTCGCTCAGGAGTAACAAGCAAAATTTGTTCATAATGCATTTCATTTGTTTATGATTTTGTTTATGACTTTTATGCAAAACGTTATCGTATAAAATTTGATGTCTCGTGCTCGAACACAATTGAAAGCGATGAAAGTGTTATGAATACTTAATAAGACCCCGCCGTTTGAGTGAACGAAGTTCATTTTACAATTTTTAAAATACGTAAAAAAAGATTTTAACAAACTCATGTTTTTGATTTATTTATTTTTAGAAAATATTCAGTGATAATATCTTCGAAAATCATGGAAAGAAGAGTTTGTAGTTATATAGAAAGAGACGAGTGCTTCGCAGTAATTACGGAAATATAGAGTTATGAATTTTTGGTACGCAGGTATCTTAAATGAAAAGTAGATCAGGGCATATTCTTCCGTAGAGACTCCAAAATATATTTGCATTAGGTTTTATATTGAAATCTCTCAATTACAACCTTAAACGTGTTGTCTTAAATGAAAGATTCGCGTTTCCAAATTTTGCTACATATGTAGCTAACGATAACTTTTGAAACGATGGATGGACTTTCCAATAACAACGAAGAACTGCCAGACAGAAAGACAGACAGATATGACTAAATTAACTCGGAAAGTTATACTAACCAAAAATATATACATTGCAAACAAATAAAATAAATTGTTTCTTTTAAATATAAATGAATAGTGTACGCAGCTGGTATAACGTAAATGGCCAAAATTATAGCTTTGAGTTATAAAAATTAGTGAGTATTTATTTCATATGACAAAATTTAAAATAATTACTAAGAGATACATAGAAACTATTTCGCAGAAGCATCTAAAATATATGTACAAATACGCAAAATGTTGAACATTAAATAAATTTAATACTAAACAAAGCGACTTTTAACGATTATTTGCTTCCAAAATAAAATTATAAATTATCAGAAAGGAAACAAAATAGTAATGAAAAAGAGAACAGAAAAAATAATGATTAAATGATATCGGAAGAAATACTATATAAGGTTACAGTTAGATGCATGAACTGATTTCATGGAGTGGAACAACTTTTTTTTAAATTAATTATTATCAAAAAAGTTTTTTTTGGCTGCTGAAGTTTCGAAATTGATCGTTGATATTCTGCAAATATAAGATTTTACTTAATAAGCACATCTCGTTATTGATTTCTTTTTACCTAGGCATTTTCGGCGTAAGATACGCGGCCGCCATTTTATCATTTCGTCCTTTAGCAAACTCAATATTTTCGTCCTCATCACTTTTACCATCACTGCTATTATTAATCATTTTATCTTCACTTATATCGAAGGAAGCGTTCTCCTTGTTGTTCAAACACTTATTTTTGCATCGGCATTTTAATGTGCAGCTTTGATTGCTCGAATTACATCCGCAACGCTGGTTGCGGCAGTCACCACGGCATGAACAGCCCGTGGACTTCCGCTGCTTGTTATATTCGTCAGATGTTTTTGCACCTGTTCGAGACGCTCTTGAATTATGGGCTTTAGCGGTGATGTGCTGGTTGTGGGAGAGATCTTCGTCATCAACAAGCTTTGCGGTATTGTTGATAGATTGGGACGTATAGGCTCTACTGTTGTTCTGAAATTTGAAGGTGTCTTTGCACAATTGATATTGCAATGCGAAATCGTCGTAAGCTAAATTTTTACTTACAGTTCTTTTCCTACGATAATGTTTTGGAGTTTTGGTCCAGTCAGGGTCCTTGTCGTAATCATAATCTGACTGCGAGTCACTGGATTCCAACGGTAATAAATCATCTTCTTCAATTCTTTCAACAGATTTACAAGAAACTTTAACGTGCTAAAAATAAAAAACAAATAAAAGAATGAATTGCAGAGGAATTACACTGATCAACCTTTAGTTTCGTTTCTTCAGATTCTTCTTTGTTTGATTTTGTCCCACTTAAAATTTTTTTGTAATTCTCAAGTTCCTTCAATAACGTTTCTATCTTTCTTTCTTGCTTCTCTTGCAATTTCAAGCGTTGCTCTTGTTCAGGTGTTAATGCCAACGAAATTTTCTCCTCATATTCAGCTATTGCCTCCTCATATTCCAATTTTAACGCCTCCGTACTTTTAGTTGCTTCTATGCATTTTTCCTCGGCCATAACAAGATCTTCACGAGTTTGAATATTTTCGCGTCTCATTTCGGTTATTACTTTTAAAAGATGTTTGACTACAGCCCGTGCTTCAACCAAACTGTGTGCCGCATCACTCAGATTTCGTATTATCGTATCGATGTCGTTGACACATACTTTTTGCTGGAGATCAGCAATCTGATTATCACGCATTTCTAGGTCACCGCGCAAATTATTCATTTCATCATCGGTACCAATCTCATCTTCACATTGCTGTTGCTGCAACTCTTCCAGTCGCCTATTAATAATGCTACGATCATCCTTTAACTGTTCAAGCGTACGTTCAGCTTCGATAAGTGATACTATAACTTCCAATTCGCGCTCTACACAGGCAATAATCTCAGCCACCTTGGTAGAAGAAATATTACAATCTTTAGCAGAGTGAAAATGTTGACGTTGACTCTGAGCTACCTTCTGTCGATCCAAAGCGTCTTTTAATCTAAACTCGAAAAAAATGTTTTAGTGCGTAAAAAAATGAGATGCCTCCTGAATTTTTTTCATAATCCTCCTTCGTTCCTTACCTTTTGTTGATAGCCAACGCTTCCTCGCATTTGCGTTTTAATACTTTGCGCTGTTTATTGTGCAGTGCTTCCTTTCGCGCCATCTCATTTTGCAGTTTGCGATCACGTGTCTTAAGCTGTACTACCTCTTTTTCACGCATCATCTTAAACTGGCGGAATTTCTCCGACTCCTGCCTCATATTACGTATCAATTTCACTTTAGCCTCTTTCATGCTTTGTATTTCCATATTTAGGCTTTGTATTTTCTGAGTTTCTTTCTCGCGTATTTTCAATAATTTTGCTTGTTGCACATTCTTGCGTTTCATCTCAGTTATTTCTATTTCTAAAATTTGCAGCCGTTTTCTTCTTTCTTCGGACAACTTAGCAGAGACATTTTCTTTAACATGCCGTAATTTCTCAAGCAGGTCGAATTTTTCCACCTCCAATTCCTGAATTTTTTTTTCGCACTCCTTGAATTTTTCTTCAACATTGTCGTCCAACGTGGAATATCGGCTAAAATTACCGGCAATGCGCTGATGCAATTGCTCTTTGACGGTCAGTTCCCGATTGATGCGCCGTAATTGTTCATTGATTTCCATCTGTTTATTAGTAAAGAGTTCAGTATGTTCCTGCAAGGACGAATTAATTAACCGGGCGGCGTGTTCCTCGTTCTTTAAATCGCTATTTTCAAAGGAAGCTAAAGAAGACCGTTTTTTATTATCCAGGATTTCAGTTTGTGTTCGCTCCAATTCTTCTTGCAAGCCCCCAACCATAGCGCTTATTTGCAATACCGACTTTTCCATCTGATCTCCATCCACAGGATTTCCCATCCGTATATGCTTTAAGTCGTTTACTATATGCTTCATTTCATCTACCTTTGTCTTAATATTTCGGTGCGTTACTTCGAATATATGTGCGCGCATTTCATGCTCGGTTACGTCGTGTAAAATCATTTGCCATTGCTGTTGAAGATTACTATATTTTTCTCGGAGGTCTTTGTATTTACGATTTTGTTCAGAACATAGCAATTCAGCGGGCATAGAAGTAGCCATAAGACTGGGCAGAGGCGTCCCATTTTCCAATTCACGATCTAATGATGAACCAACGCTTCCACCTTTCGCCAATAGTTCCATACGCAGTCTTTGTATAATGCCCTTGAGTCGATTAATTTCGGCTGCATGGGGATCTTGATTTACTATAGGCTTGTTTTTAATTTTACGCGCTCTGTCGGCATATCGTAAAGTGCTTAGGGTTTCGGAAACATTATAGTCTGCAGATGAAACGCAAGCAATCATAAGAGTCATAGAGTTGCCACCGAGAGAGTCCTGCAACAGTCGTGTCAATTTGGAGTCTCGATAGCGTACAAAACCAGCGCCTTTACCCTCTGTATTAAAAATAAAGTATTTATTGTTCATTCGAAATTTTTTCACTTCTTAAGTACCTCCCAAGGCGGATATGACGTTTCCCAACGCCAAAAGTCCTTGATTTATTTTGACACCTTCTCTAAAACGATCGCCCGTAGCTTGCGTTTTCTTTGAACGTTCTGAACCGGCTAAATCTACTAAATGGAATTTAGAAGTGGTTACAGCACGACTAAAAACAAGGCATGTAAAACATTTTTTAATAATATAAAGTTCAGCAAAATCTTACGACTCATCATTCTTTGTAGCTTCTAGAGTAATAGTAAATATCGCGTGCGACCGAGAAGATTGTTGGTTCATTGCTGTAGATGCTACTGCTCTGCCGGAAGATCCACTTATTAAGCAATCTGTAGTTTCTTTAGCGGAGAATACTATTTTCTCGGTAAGACCTACCATTACAATACCACTCCGATCTTCACGTATGTCTACAACACTATCTTCGCGTGACTTGTTGGAAAGTAAATCAAATAATTGTTCCTGATATAATTCCACAAATGAACATTTCACTACAAAATCAAAGTCATCTTTCATTTTGCGCGTACGCTCAAATATATCATAAACAGCTCTCGGTATAACGCCAGCATGTTCATTAAGGCAACCATCAAAAATGGTGCCCATAGTATGTGTCTTACCAGAACCAGTTTGACCATACGCTAATATCGTGGCGTTGAAGCCACGAAAGCACTTATCTAACATATCCGAAACACTTGAATTATACAGTTCTTCCTGAGAGTTTCGCCAGTCGAAAACAAAATTGAAAGTAAAACAGTCTGTCTTGTTAACTAGGACCTGATTAAAATTGTCCATCTTTTCAACAGCTACCTGACAGCCACGATTAATCTCTGAAGAGACCAATGGTCGTATCCGTAAAGCTACGCGAACGCTGTCCAAATCACCCATTTTTTTAAGATTAGGTAATAGCTTTAAGGAATTCTAGCTTTCCCGCTAATTGCTGCTTGCACTTTTTTATATATTAGATTTATTAATGCAATCTTTTTCTGGTTTTCTTCCTTGCGTAAAGTTTATAAAGCCGTTGACAATACACATTAAATTCTTCGCTAAAAAAAAAAAAAATGAAAACAAGACCAATAAAAGCACTAGAAGGAAATTTATCAATTCAATAAATAAAATTTTCCCCCAAACGGAATCTCTCCTTATTTACGAGAAAAGAAAAAACCGCTTTGAATTAAAAATGGTTGATGTTCAGTTGCAGCAAAGGTATTGGATTCATAAAATTAGAGTTGCCCACCCTAATCAACTAAATTTAGAACAGAATTATTGAAACAAAAAGATTTCTTACTAATTTGTTGTGGGTTTTTTCCCAGCAATTTAAACAGTGCATAAGCGCGAACACGATGCCTGCGTTTTGCATGCGCGTGGCGCGCAACGCATAATAAGTTAAACGTACAACTTGCGTATGTACTTGAACAAAATTATGGCGTTTGTATAAACATACAACAACATATGATGAAGTCCAAAATTAATGAAAAATTTCTTTCAAATATTATTGTTTGCAATTTATTTAGTCTAGTTTAACTTCCAATTTTATTATTTTTATTTTTTATTTTAACTTTTAATTTTATTTAATATATTTTATATGTTATGTTTATGTTAAAGTTTACATGTTAAACTACATTTAAATACACACGATCAATTTTATTTTAATTGTTTGTAAGCCACGCACAAACAAAAATTAGTCGAATCCGAAGCCTGCGTGCGTTACTGCAGAAAAATCATGCAGCTAGTGTTTGTTTATATAAAGTGCAAAATTAATAAAGCAAAAAATTTCTTTTGTCTGCCAAAAATTTGTGGCATGTGGAACGCAACCTAAGTCATATGCTCACTACATTTAAATACATACAATCATTTTTATTTTGACAGTCACTCAGCCATGCATAACGCAAATTTTGTCGGTCTATTCTTTCCCTTATATATTTTGCCGGACAATTTACATTATTTCCGATGGGAATATGAATATGGGGAATGAAATTTTCGTTAGCTAAACTAAAATATATATCTACTTTCAACGACTTTCGTATGTTCAAATCGAGCAATAGCTCGTTTTACTTCGCAGTCACTGCAAAAAGAACTAAATCTTTCTGAAGCTGAGTTGTTAGCGCATAGTAACTGTTATGGGAATAGTTCCTATAGGGTTATCACATAACTCGACTACTCTAATGAGTTGAAAAAATTTCAATGTTAAACCCCACGCTCTATAATTTAATTGAATATTTCTATAATTTTCTTTAGAAGTCAATACTAAAATCTAATTTAACAGTAATATGTGTTTATTTGTAAAATTATATATTGGGTTCCATAGTGTAGCGGTTATCACGTCTGCTTTACACGC
>CCAG010008355.1:0-63270 GCA_001077435.1 Glossina morsitans morsitans
AAATACACACACACACACACACACACACAACAATATTTTTTGTTTTTCCATTGGTTGAATATTGAATTTTTCCTTTTCTTTTTACTACGAAGTGCACGAGAAAAAGAATCGTTTATTATACATCTCTATATGCGTTTAAGTTTTTCTCGTTATTAAGGCAGCATCTGGTAAAACATCATATAATAAAAGTTCTTGTATTATTAATATCGCTACTCTGGTTGCTCTCTTGAATGACTATAGTATCGTATTGAAAAGTTTTAATTCTAGAAAAGTTTTAGTTTTTTTTTTCCTCTCGCTATTGTATGTCATTTTTTTTTTTTTTTTTCTTTTCTTATTCAGCCTTGTCTTTGGTGTTTTTGTTTGTTTGGCGGCCATTCGAATGTTTTATTCTTCAAAGAAAAAAAAAAATGTTTCATTATAAATGTTTACTGCTTTTGTGTTGGTTACACACACTAACACGGCCATTGAATTCCAGCAAACAAGCATATCTCGATAATCAGACAAATCAGTCTGAAACATAATATGGATGCACGTTATTGGTGCGCGAGTAGCAGCAAGTCGTAAAACTTTCAATTCCTCTTCAATTTGCAAAAAAAAACCAAAAACTTTTCTTTCCTTCTTCTTCAAGCTTTTAGAATGAATAATTTACTTCTCGCCTTCTTTGACAGGAGTCCGTTCTAACATTATTTAAGAAAACCAAACTATTTGCAAACCAAATTATAAAATGAATTTGTTTTCCATTGATTTAAACAGTCGTGCTTAGGACCTGGAGTTGTGCTTACAAATTTCCCTGCCTTTTTTCCATCGAGTGTTTCGCAATCGCCTGACACACTGAAGTTTGCCGAAAACTTTCTGAAAATCTGGTTAGAGGAGGGTTGTTGTTGTTGTTGGTGACAGTGGAGAAACTCGAATTCCAAAAACCATAGCACTGCGAAAGCTTGATTATTCGTTAGCCTTTCTTCTTCTTCTCCTTGGAGATGTTGCAATGACAAATTACGTTTTCTTTACTTTGCAATAGTTTTCTTATACTGCTCGTTGTGGGAAAACAGGAAAGTTGCTTAGCTTTTGCTTACATTTGCTTGTTTTTTAACGGATCAATCGAAATTCCTTGGACTACAAGTGTTTGTATAGAGCTTGTTGAGGAACTCTTGTATCTATAATTTTGTTCCTTTTGAACTCGAGCATAATGAATGGGAAAGCAAGCAATGTTTGCCACCGTTTAAGGGAAACATGCGGAACTCTTGTAATCTTCCATTAACAAGCAAATTCATCGATCGATGCAATCTTTACTGATATTCTCATAATCCCGAAAAAGTGCTAGTAATAGATTTTATTTAGGTCCTGGCGAAAATTGCAAAAGGGTTGTGTCTTCTCTTCATTTTTCACATTTCTTTTGGTACATATATATGTATGTGACAGTCTAAAAAGACTTTCCGAGATTTTGATTATGCTCAAGCTTCATCTCAATTTTCATACGTCTTTAAAGGGACATGCTGGAAGAGTAATGCAAATCAGATTGGAAGTCGATATATTCGCTGCTGCAGGTTGCGGATGAAAGCTTCGTACCATTTTTTGTCTTTCAGGGTACAGATATATGTACAGATATATATATATATATTATCCTTCAAAGTGGCCATAATCATGTGCTACATGAAGCCCTTTGGCTTCTTAGGTTACTTAGTGTTTCTTTTAATGTTCTTATTTTTGACGTAATAACTTATCAGAATCCATCATTTCATCGCATGCAAATCATTTACCTCAAACAGTGAAAATATGGCACTTAACATAAATGTGTGATTGTTATAATTCAGTTGCAACTAGAGAATAATTGTAGGCATGAAATTGTTCGCATAATTCCCTCGGTTCAATAAAAAAGAAAGCAATATCAATGCGACTAGATGCATAAGATTCAGAAGTTAGACCTTCCCAAACCCGTCCCCGGTCTAATAAATCAAGAAGTAATATTCAAAAGTTGGGCATTTCCAAACGCGTCTTATACATACACCAAAACTGGAGTCTTCAATTTCCATGCAGCTATGCAATTTGATGAAGGATTTCAGCACCCCGACTAAAGGGGCTTGGTAGGTACAAAATTAATTGGCGGGGTTAGTTCGATGCTTCTTGGATTCCTCGATTTGAAATATTAGTCAAAGTAAAGAAAAGAATAATTAAGATGTCTAGGTAGAGGAATGTGTCTTCTGAGCGTGCTTGACAAAGGCGATGGAGAATATGAGTAAAGTAAAGTTTCTATACATAGTCTTATGGTCGAAAAGGGGTATGATTGATACGTTCGAACATCTTACACTGATCGAAAATGTATCTTATGTATGTTCTGCGTGAAGTTTCACAAATATGCTTCTTCTTGAATATTTTTAAATGAAACCACTTTCCATGGAGAGTATAAAAATGCAATTTGATTTTTGCTTAAATGCCTACGTCGCGTACATAAACCGTCAAATGCGATGAACACTGTTTAGTATACGAGTAATATCCGGTTTTCTTATTTAATAATATTTCTCTTAAGAAAATGAAAAAAGCCAACAAGAAAAGCAAAGAAAAGAAAAAACAAAATATTAATAAAACACACAGACTGTCTGTTGCCACATACCTCACACCCCGACTATCACTTTCCTGCAAGAGCGCAATAATTATGAATAATTTCATATTTTCCCCATATGTGCTCGCGTCAACTCGTCATAATTATATTGGTTGAGTCAAACGCGCGATTGTAAATAAGATTTACATTTATTATACACACACACACACACACATACATATGTATCCATAGATATGATGTGTATGTGTGTTTGTGTAGGCATATGCATTCATAGATAGATAGATAGATAGATAGATAGATAGCATAGCATAGCATAGATACCATAATATATTTGTACATTTATTTGTTTGTGTTTGTTTTATAAATTTTTCGTAAATTATTTTATGATTCTCGCTAAAGTATGCCTGTCAGTCGCAATGGCATATAAATTTATAAAAATTGTGATTCATACAAATTTTGGCCAAAAACAGTGGCGCGAATATTTGAAATTGAGTGTTTACAGCATGTGTTTACATTTATATGATATTTGGTCACATTTATTAAAAGCAATAACAACAAGAAACAAACAATAATGAATATATAATATTTTATAATAATAATAGCGATTTTGTTTTGTTTAGTAACAAACAATGTTCAGTAATGGTTTTTAAAATGTTTTATATTCGAGCGGATTTGAGAGAAATTTTCATCTCTTTTTTCTTCCCTCGTCGTTGATGAAAGGGATGGAAAAGTTCTCTTATGTTCACCTTGATAGGGGGGTTTGCTGGGTACTTGACACTTTAGGCAAATTTATGAAGATCACAAGGTGGATAGATGGTGGGCGTATAAACTGACCGATGGGATGATAGATTTCCTTTAGATGAATATTGGAAATATTTTTCAAATAAATCTTTGTCTGTTCTGCATGCAGCCAGCAATTAAATCAAAATATTTTATGAAATTTTCCTTAAGCTTTTTGAGTTTTCTTTTCGCACAACCTGGAATATGATAAAGCGCAATTTCGTACTTGATTTGTGCACAAACTACAAGCGTGTGCACCATATTTCATTGCACTGTTCCTTAGAATTTGTAATAACTCAATTAAGTAAACGAATAAGTTGGACTTGATTGAATTAACTCAGTCTTGCTTTGTAAGCATCCATAGCGAAAGTCACTTTCCAGCTGCCTCTCACTGATAACAGATGGAACAAATAAGAAAATTACATTCGGATGTAACCGAATCTCTTATACCACCTATCACTGTGACGCTGAAAAAAAGGAAAAGGACAAAATATTTATAGTCCATAATATTGTGTGAGCGCGGCTGATATATTTTTTTTTTTTAAGAATAAAAGTAGAAGTTATGTGATGTGTGTTGTACGGAAAGCGAAGATGGTCAAAGTCGTGTGGGCGTTGTAGGTGTGTGCTTTGAAAAACTTCCGTAATTTTTAGATTCTTTTGCCAGCTTGTAGGCGTTTTCTTCAATTTTTACTAACGAGAGATTGTTTACCACAAATACTAGAGAGTTACGCAGACAGACAGATGGGCAGAGAAATAGATGGGCATGCTTACGGGCATTCTGAATTTGAAAGCAGCCAAGAATTTATGTACTTTACCAAAGATACTGCACACTTGCGCAGACAGACAGATGGCCAGACGAATCAAAGGCATGTTTGGGGACATTCCAAATTTGAAACTGGTCAAGAATTTATATACTTTATGCGGTTTCTGAACCTTGTTTCTGCGCGTTATAAAGATTTTGAACAAGAAAAACGTAGAATTGATTAGGAGTGGCTGATTTTTCCCATTTTTGCAGAGGTACTGCAGCCTGGTCCTTAGAATATACGTTCAAATTTTTACACATTTATCTGCTCTAGCTTACGAAAAATGAGCAAAGAACGACATTTTTTATTCTGTTTCGAAAACAGAGTTGTTTTCAGTTTACGTAGCACCTTAGGCGTGCCCTTCGACAGATTTGGCGCATTTTCCATACCCACTTACATGCAAGACTTTTTAATATTTCTGCCAAATTTGAAGTCGACATTACCCAAATGGACAGAGGCACAATCGGGCAGTCGGACAGACGAACATGCTTAAATCGTTTGAGCATTTGATGCCAATCAAGAATACTTTGTGAAACTTGCTTTTGGGCGTTGCAAACGTTTTGACAAAATAAATCTACCCCCCTTTACACTTCAGCGATAGATATAAAATACAACTTTCGTGTACGACCTAAGCTTACATGCGCTGTGTCTATGATTATGACCGTAATAGTGACTCTGTAAAACACAGTAACATGTATCCAAGTATGCTGCACATGCTGCACACATATTGACATTGTTTAAAACAAAAAACGAATTTGGAGATATGGCTTGAGAAAAACTTCGAAATAGCATTTGGTGGAAATTGTTTCCAGTATCTCAATATCGTCGCCATTATCAACTTGGCGATAGAATAAAAGAAAAGATGCAAATGATGCACAGCTTAGCTTAAGTGGGCATATGTGTGCGATTAAGTGTAAAAATAAAACTTTAGCTAAATATTCGCTCACGTTCGATTTTATCAAAGTATATATGATATCCTGTTATGCTTGCCTAATGGCTTTTTGGCATTAGAGTCACTGGAAGATAAAACGTGCTTTGTTATGCACGGAAGATGATGATGTATATCTATAATATATATATATATATATATATATATATACCTGAATAAATTGGAAAAGTTTTAAAATTCATCAAAAACATATTACAACAGATAAGAAGCAAAGTGGAGCAGAGTGGAAAGTGTCTCTTTGGAAAGCTCAAACAACATTAGAAAAATCTATTCGATTTGAACATTAGAAACTTACTTTAGTTTGCTCTCACTTTTCATGAAAATCTGAATTTTGGCACGTTTTATGTGTTCGTTCGTTTCTTGCATTCACTTTACTTACCACCTGTCGAAATCATTATTGTCATTATCACATTCATAGATCAGTCGCTTTCAATGTCTTTTTAAAAATAGCAAATCTGTGTAGCGAAAAAGGTTTTCAACGGTGTAGTGGGTTAAAAATAAAAACATGGTCTCGCAAAACCCTGCACCAGATGTGCGATTTATTAAAGCAGACAGTCATTGGAAAACGTCAGAAACGCCCGTGTACGTAGCATGCCTGGAATTTTCAACAGGGTGGTACTACGTTATCGATCAAAGCACCGGAAATTGAACATCTAAGAATTTTTGCTCTCGTGGCGCACACAAAAGGATCCTTCTTTTAAAAATTAAGCGATGACGGACATACTCGTCAAATGGTTGTTATGGAATAATTTGACAAAATGGCATGCGCACTTTCTAGCAAATACACACACATTCCTAATGATAAAATCTTAGAAAGAAATCATCCGGCAAGGACGGACAGACGGATCGTGACGTATGAGTTCGCCATAGACCGTCAACTGGTTAAACAAATTCCTGAATTTTACATATGAAAGAAACTATATCCGAATCGTACTTGCACTAGCGCGCCTTCTTCTTGCTTTCCAATTAATACATAATCCAATATTTTATTATTGATCAACGAACAAAATTCAGAGTCGATTCAATTTTGTCGGTCTGTGCGCGCGCGACCTTCTCATACTGGGCATTTATATAAATTCCTAACTGATGGATGGACAACAAAGGTGTAACTTGTAGTTATTGGAAAACATTGGTCTGAAAGTGTGGTTACACATGAGAGATGATATCTCTCTACTAACTAACAGTCTGCAATAAACGTAAACCTGTTACCTTTAAAAGACTTGGATCTGATATATAAGGCATTATTCTTAGGGTATGGTACGCTGGAGACGATTCAGCTAACAAGCCCAAATTAATAAATCAATCTTACAATTGATTTGAGTTGGTAGGTGTGCGTTAAAGGTTCATAATTGGATGAACACAGTTTCAACACAGTTGATTTCTCTAAAAATAGCAACTTTCAAGGTCATTAGAATATTCAAGTTAATTTTGCGCAGGTATATCGAATATCAGAAATATTGTTTTTCTAATTCCGTACCAATGTCAAATTTCACCTCATAAAAGCCATTAGCGAAACCTATCATATCGTGGAAAATGTGCGTCAAGACAAAAAAAAATATGCATCAAAGTCGCTCAAAAATCAAGGTGTGATGTTAATAGTTTTCCTTGCTTATCGCGATGTTGTACACTATGAATTCCTTCCGCCGGGTCAAACAGTGAACAAGAAATTTTATCTTAGTTTGAGGATAACTTTGAAGGCGACGAAATAGATTTGAAATAATAAATAGATTTACACAAGTAAGAAAGTTATATTAGGCGAGGGTCGAATCTCGTATGCCCATCACTATGCTTTTCGCATTCTACTCTTCAGCTGCTTTTATTTGATACCCATATCGCTGGTATCATTAAGTAAAAATGGTCGGTCGTACTTGTAACTTTGTGTGGGCATGGCCGATTGCTTCCATTTTTGGACGTAGATAGTTAAGTGCTTCGTAAAGAAAATGTTGAAAATTTCAGCTTTCTGGCTTTTACAATTCCTGAGTGACGAGCAAACTATTGTTAAGAAAATCAGGGTTGCGTTCAGTTTATGCTGCACTGCGGGCTTCTGCTCTGGCCAATTTGGCACATTTTCAATACCAATCTGCGTGGCAATGCTTCTGCCAAATTTGAAATCGATATCTTCAGTTATCATATCTTCTTTAGGAGTGTGCCAATAATAAACACCACACAGACACACAGATGGACGGACAAAATATCACGCTGATCAAGAATATATATACTTTATAAGGTCTCTGAAGCTTTCTTTTGGGATAAAAACAGAATGAGTATACCCCCATCTTACGGCGGTGGGTATAAAAAGAAAAAATCAAATTGGTCCTTATATTTTGGGCACAGTAGATTACACACACACACACACGCAGACACACAACGACTTTATAATATTAAGCGTTTTCCTATATTTACATATATTCTATATATATACAAATTGGAAAAAAAGATAATTTCAGTCATGCATTTAGCCCTCCGGTTTTTTAATCCGGATAATTATAATCGCTTAATCGGTTTTTTTTTTTTTATACATGTGTAAAGTGCAATATAGGTTTTATTTTTTCAATATTGTCAACGTCTCTTGTTCTAAGCCTTTTTACACATTTTCACTTTTTCATTTCTTCTTTTTTTGTTTTTTTGGTATTAATGAAAACATCAGCGATAAAAATGCTACTCATTTGGCGCATACATTACTAATCGTCCATTAAACTTGCAAAGTAAGACATGAACACACAAAGTATTGTAGAACTATTAAAAATAATTACAGTTTTGTGTTCATTTGCATAGAAATCGCTTTTTATACTAACGGAAACATTCTTCTTCTTCTTCTTGCTTTTTGTTTTCACGTTTAAAATGATGACAGAAGTGTAAAGCTCATGCTGTGTGCATTGGTGGTGATAAATGAAAATTTGTAAGATAAAAACATATGATTACAGACATAAAAACCACATGCAATAAAACTATTAAATTATTTAAAGTAAATATTTAAAAAAAAAAAAAAAATAAAATTTTTACGCGTTAAAAAATTTATGACTACAAAACATAAAAAATAAACAGAAACTGAATAGAAAGCCGCGTCGGACTCGTCTCAGAACGAATTACGGACACCTACCTATCTACCGCAAACATCTACAACACAGATGTGTGTAAATAGATAGTAAAAATGACAAGCAATTTTGAGAATGTGATATGTGGCAACATAACCAGTCCCCTTTCTAACTCTGCAAATGGATATTTAAGCGAATTATTCTTATTTTTGAACTGAATCACCGGCCAAGGTGTGTATGTGCCTTGCTTTGATTGTCTATGTTTCTCTATGCATCTGAAATAAACATCGGATGGACAGACGGACAAATAACTTTGTGTGTTTTACACGCATAATTAGAAATATTTATACATTAAACAATCTTTACGGGCATAACATCTGGATCGCTTCACAGCAAGTCATAACATTTTCCTAACAACCCTTGGCGGGCGGGGGATAAAGGCAAAAAGCCATTAAAATTGTGTTATATACAAACAAGAGAATATGTGTGAAATTAGCGCATTTTTCCAAATTATTTTTACTCAACCCATCAATTTTCATATAAATCGAATATAGGTCTGCGTCGTCGTCTACTCCAACTCTACTACTTGCAAGCGGAACGTGTTAGTGTTACAAAAAATCAAAAGCATTGCATTTTTTTCTAAAAGACACGGTTAATTAGCTAAATATGTGGCAATTAAGTAAATTCATCGGTGTATTCTGGTCGCTGTTGCAACACTACATACATATATAGCAAGCACTAAACTCTTAAATGCCTTTTTAGTTAACGCACTGTACTGTAAGTACGTGCAAATAATTATGAAAAAGCAAAATTTTAATGATTCGAGTTGATACGAAAATTTGAAACAGCCAGAGCTATTATGATGACGTACGTTTTCTTTCTTTCTTCTTGCTTTTTTTCTCTAATTTCGTCGTGAATCATGCGGCAAAATTGAATACACAGAGGAAAATAAATTCAAGTCACAAACAGCAAGCAAGTCAGGGAGCTATAATCGCCTGGGAAATAAATCTCTCACTGTCCCTCTCTCTCTCCTTCCCCCACCTCTTTCCTACTGAACTTTTCGATGCTCCATTGGGACGCCTATCAAACTTTAAAACAATGTCTGCCTTATTATGAATAGATTTGAAAATATTTTTTTTTTTTTTTATTTGTTATAATTATTTTGTACAAGAAACCTACATCTATCTGTAAGTGACTGGGGTACACAATTTTTCAAAAATTAATCGTTTTCGAGTTTTCAAGCAAAAGTATTTTTCTAATGTAAAAAAATTTAAATCATTTTTCAAAAACTAGCCTGAGAAAAGTAATTTCTTTATGGTCGATGAGCTATGCTTGTGCTCTACTGCGACTAGCAAGCAGGCAATCTTAGCAAGCTTACCATTACTATTATAATTTTATGTGCTCGAGTGGAAAAATCTTTCGTAGAGATCATGATCGCATAAATAAAAGGCAGTAAAACGGGAAAAGTATTAAATGGACAGTAAAGCCTTGACATAATTGATATCCAATAGCAATTTCTTTTTATATTATCCTGAAATAAACATTAATCCTCTTGGCTTTCCGGCCATGATATTTAGAGTCTCATTGTGTGCTTGTGTGCAAACGTTATAGCCATCACAAGTCATAATTTGAGGACCACGACAACTATGGGGCGACATTTATGATTTATGAATTTAGACTGGACGGAAGCGACCAAGGTTCGTTCATTTGAACGTAATTCTGAAAATGTAAATGTGACTTTAAAAAACGTACAAAGAGACGGAAATCGATTCGACTCCGACTTAAAGATATTAGACTAGTGTTTAATGTCAAATAATTCAAATTCATCAGAGAAATAATGTAAGTAAGGAAACAGATTTGATGACTCAACGATTTGCACTGTACTTGACGACTGCGCGACTTTCAAACTTTGCTCGCCGATTTCCACTCAACTCTTACCTCTTTCTTCTCTGTTTCTCTGCAAATCTTCAAAGCCTTCACAGAAGTAATGAAAGAAAGCAAAGAGATTTGATGACTGCATGGTTTTCCTCAACGATTTGCTCTGTATTTAACGATTGTGCGCCTTTCGAGCTCTACTCGCTGACCTTCTTCTTTCCCCGTTGTTTTCTGCAATGTCTCTTCATTTACTCATCACTTTTTCAGTGTTGTTCTAGACATCCGCGCTTTGCCTACCCACCTGATCGATTTAATAAGTACTGTTCGCCTTGGTAAGAAGGCCTTGACGAATAATACCTAATCAATGCTTGGAAAATACCAGTGGCATCTATCGTGATATGTAAGGTTTAGAGGCTCATGAGGTGTATTTGTGACAAGTCGCAACACTAGTGTTGGCTCATGGTGCTACTTTTTTCCCTTTCTCTCATATAATATCTCATGGCTGAGGGAAATATTTTTTATCCTTATTGCGAACAACAAGTTTGCAAGTTTGCTTGACTTTTAGACTCGCAAGCGTCAGATTCAGATTGTCAGTTGCGCATTTCCAACAATATCCCGGAACCTTATAGATGGAAGCATTTACTAACGAACGGTGAGATGAAAGGGCAACTAAATGAACAATGAACCTTACACTGGTGTTTGATGTATGCATAGACTATGCAACTCGCAAACTATCTGTGTTTCAAAGCTCGTGTAGTAAAACCTGGTTAGTTTTCAAACAGATCCAAGTCACTATGTAGTGGTGCTCTTTACTTGAGATCTAATTGAGTATTCCTAACAAGCTTTGAAAAATTCCTAACAAGCTTTTTTCCCCCAAATACTTTATATATTTTTCATTCGAAATAGTTGATGAAAACAATCCCGTTTGCAAGATTGTTGTTGTTCGTGTTTTACTGCCAACAATAATAATAATAATTTATTCATAATTAATTTTCTTTTAAATTTTTATTAACTTAAATTTATCTAAACAAATTTTGCCGCAAAATGAATTACGAAAAAAAGCGAAAATTTATTTGAGTAAATAACTGCGAAAATGAATGAAAATTCCTGAAATTATTTGCCACTCATTCTGCTACTACCCACTAACGATGATGATATTTTTCCACTCTGCATACCTCACCGCACCCAACAAAAAAAAAAATCATCATCACTACACACTACTCTAACGGCAATAACGACAACATGATGACCATGCTCGTAATGTTCACATGTGTGTGAACATTAGAAAGTATAAAAAACGCAAAAAAAAAAAAAAAAAGGAAAAGAACGCAACTAAAAATTTTGACAACAAAAACATCTCACCGAAGATAATGGCCACAAAAACTCATTACCGAGAAGCGAGCGAGAACGAATAGAGCGACTAACACAATATGGGCGGGTAATAACGAAAACGAAATTTATAGCGTTAGAGGTGTGCGTGCTTTTTCTTCTCTATTGTATGTAAACGAATGTGTGTATGTGCACGTGTGTGTGTCTGTTTGCATTTGTGCCGAGTATCGTGATGCTCATAAAAGTCACAACAAATCAAAAATGGCATTAACAACGAATTTCAACCACTACTACTACTACTACTACTACTACTGTTTCAATTGCACTAACACATCACATATCACACTACTGCCATCGCTAAGCAAGCCAGAGAACACACACATATATATATATATATATATATATATGTATTATTCGTGAGTTGTTAACAATCATAAATTTCTATATATTTTATTATTACAATAACAAATGAAGCAATTAAAGCAATTTTCTTTTATTGCAAATAATATTTAATGTTATTATTATAGAATTAATGATGTATAAAGAACACCATTCTCTCTCTCTCTCTGTCTCTCCCTTCTCCCACGCTCCCTCTCGCTCTGTCTTTTAGCCTTTAGTGTATGCCTGCATTTCGCGAAAATTTCAGAGTCGATGAAACGCGTGCTTCATTCCATACATACATACACACATACATACATCTATTGAAGGCTGCATGGTGTGTGCGTGTGTCGTGTGTGCGTGTGTATGTTGCCCGATATAGTATATAAAACGTGTATTTTTGATTATTAATTAAAAAAGAATCTCTTTTCTTTCTTTAGTTTATTAAAAAAAAAAATAAATAAATAAAAAAATAAAAATAAATTTTGAAAGTGAAATAAGAATTTTTTTTTTGTTTATTTATGCATTTACCCGCAGAATATTTGCGTATATTTTGTTGCATCATCAAAGTTCAATGTCAGCAACAGAATGGTTTGTGTAAACGCGGGGTAGGCTTTCATTTTTGGTGCATTGATTAATAGAATTTTTTTTTTTTCGCTTTATTAGCATTTACTCTTCGCCATCAACTGCTGTGTTTTTCAAGGTATTTGTATGAATGCCTGCTTACGTCTGACGTCGTCGTCTTCTCTACCCTTTGAAATATCATCGTTGAGTAGTTTATGCGACATGATCTTTTAATCAACACAGAACAATCTTATGCGTGCAAACAAACACACAAAACTATATTCGATGTTTGTGTAAATATTTTTCAAAGAAAAAAAGGTCCAATTAATCCGTTCAAAATCGAACAAATATTTGATGTGTTCATCTCCTTTGGGGTTAGTAGTAAGTAGGTTCATATCAATGCCATACGAAACAATCGTTTCCCTAAAAAATCGCTGATTATTTATTCACAGAAATATATATTGAATCTTTGAGCCAATCTCCTTTATAATTTGTAGGAAAATTTTCTCCTTATCCTGATATGAAGAAATTGGTAGTAGTCGACAGATTTCGTTGTATAACGGAAGAGACAGCGTAACACCATAGTTCTCGTAGTATCGACTGCTCTTATGTCAAAGATTTTTCTTTCGTCTTAACGGCACGATTTTGTCGAGTGGTGTGGCAACATTTTTTTTTTGGTTAACTTGAAGAAAAAGGGCAGCGACTGTAAGTGAGTCATCAATTATTGTCGTAAAATAATATTAATTATGGGTTCTCTGAGACAGGGAAGACAACGGGGGACGCCTGCAGTGTTTCTCTACGAAAGTCGATATCGAACGTGAAAAGGGCTCAAAAACGATCAGAACTTGACCAAAGATTTAAAATGAATGCACATAGAAGTTGAAAGCGATTTTTCACATACGAAAGACAAAAGCTGACTGATAGTGTATTCGTCAGTCCATTTTTCCTTATATTATTATTGTTACTATAACACAAAGCTTAAGGCATCGTGGATGAAACTCGGTCGACTTTAAAGTCGTAAAGTAAAGTAAAGTTCTATGCCTTCAAGCTCACAACCTCGATCTGTCCGGTATGGCCAGAATGACATCTCACATACAACCAATTTTTTTATTGAGCATCATTATGGGCATAGTAACGCTTAAGTTAAGAGTTAAAGAAAAAAGTGACTAAAAAACTGTTCACCATGAAAACATTCACACAAGCCGTGAGACTGCTAAGACATTTGCTGTTTATTGCTACTCACTGACTTGCATCTTACAAGAATCCCAAAACCATCGAACGTTTAATGAATAGCGGTACAATCCGTTGATAAAGAAATCATACAAGGAACTAAATAGAAATAGAGGCTAACGGTGAACACACAAATTGTGCCCGCAACAAAGTGGAAGAGGTACAATCGTTTTAATCTTTGAATCAAGTTATGCCGAGCAAAGTTACCTGGGAGGAGAGCTGTTTCTTGTGTTTAGTTTGTAGGAAAGTGTTGTCGAAACATGATAACTAATACAATACAGTATGGGAAGCGAAAAAAGGCAATGATAGAAGCCAGGTCTGTGCCATTAACTAAAGCCACTGCACTAAGCAAAAAGAAAGTGAGATAAATAGACCCGTAAGCAAAACCCGCCAATGAAGTGAGAAGTCAAAGAGGAATAGCCAAAGTACATTTTGGAAATCGAGTCAAATAGGGTTAGTAGATAAAGTTGGGTATTGCTTTGCAAGTCGGTTTGTTCTGTCAGTCTTTCTTTCTCTTTATCTTTCTTCAGCTCAAATTCCACTTAGACTCTTACGACCAATGTGCCACGTCCAAGGTGACGTCATTGGATATTAAGGATTATACATCTTTAAAAAAATCTTTAGAAAATAGTTTTCATTGCTCTCGTGGTTTTACTTAGAAAAACTTTATAATTCTTTAAGGAAATCGCACTGAAAAGTGAAGAAAACTTAGGCATCAAAAGGGAAATAAGATCTGACTGGAATTGAACAAGAAACTGAGGTCTGCAGATTTGTCGGGATTTTTTTCAATAAGTGAATAGTGGTTCTATAGAAATCGCATACAAGCTATAACGATGTTATTAAACTTCTTTGCCCTTTAGCTGAATTGTGTACAAAAATTAAAATCTACCTTCAATTGGTAAGAAAAACAAATCTGTTGCCCGCCTCCGGGAGTCCTTTAATTCGCCTCTGACCTATAATAGTGCTTTCACTTTTCTTATCTTAACTCCGTTTTTTTTCTCTTTTTTTTTTTTCTTCACTTAATTTAATTCCTTTACAAAGTTTTCGTTGTGTATGTATTTTGAAGCTGCTTTCTTATGCATAAAAGCCACTAGGCACGTAAAAGAATGTTGTTTGGAAAAGCGCGCTATAAAAGGAAAAAAAAAAGATATAAATTACGAGTGTAGTTGTGCAGTGTAACCTTTTTCCTTGTTTTTTTTTTTTTGGTTCGCCGAAAATTTCTTTTCTGTATAGAAGCGCAAACGCTGTGACAAAAGAACAGAAGAACAATCAACCGAAAGAAGAAGACGAAGAAGAAATCTCGGTACAAGTTTTTAAGTGCATTAGCACAACAATGATGTTCTTGTGTGTGTCGGTGGTGTTGCAGTATTTCACTTATTTCGTAAACAGGAGAAGAAAAAAAAAGTTATTATGCATGCGTAATATGTTACCGGGGCCTTAATTGTAGTATTGTATGGCCTATTGTGTGCTGGCAAAGACTTTGTAAAAAGTGATGCATAGTGTTTACGTGCAGTGCAAGAGGGGGGGAGGAGGAATATGCGACGCTCTCTTCTTACTTTTATTTTGTTGAAAAGTGTTGCCTGCTGCGCAGTATAATTTCTTAACCAAGAAGAAAATATAACTTTATTTGTATTTATGTCAGTCATCTGTGGTGCGCCGCCTTGTTTTAAACAGGCACATACACATACACACACAAACATACACTTTTCTATTAAGAAGATTGATTGTCAACTGAAAAGAAACCAACTGAAAGAAGAAGAAGCGCAGAGAAAAATTTCTATGAATAATGTTGAAATTATTTAAAATATTTCCTCGGAATATATTTTTAGTAATTTTTTAATTAATAGCATAAATTAATTTCATTCTCTTCACAATGACGATGATTTCCCAACTGCTGCAGTGTAATAAAGAAAATACAAAACATTGCATTTCAAATTGTGAAATTTTTAAGAAAAAAGAAATAAATAAGAAACGCGATGCTCACCCTAAGACGAACGTTGGATACCGCATCAGCTAAGCTAACACATAAATGTTGCCAATTCAATAGACAGAACCGGTACCATAGCTTGTAGAACTTTCATAAACAACACGCGACATGTCATAATTTTTTGATTCATTGCCTTTTGTTGCCAGTCTTAGACTGAATTTGAGATCCATGTCATCTAATACGTTTTTTGCATTCTTCAAGGCTAGCCGTAGTGTTTGGGATCACCTATGTAACCTGCTTTCGAAACTGGTTTTAGGTCAGACTGTTAAAAACATAATTGTAGAGGAAAATATTTGTATGTGTGCGTGAATTTATGCAAACCAACTAAATTTTCAATTAGAAATCTTAAAAAATCTTAAAAAGAAAGGAAATATGTCGCAACTCTCGAGTTGCGCGAGCTTGATAAAAGCGAGAATTAGACGTTCGATTTTCTGAGAGTTATATTTGGATCCTCTAGATATAATCTAAGAAGATAGGATATATTTAGTTTCAGCTTTCAAGAAACAACTCTGTTAATAGACGGCGGACGGATGGACCAATGCTAAAGCGCTTATCTAGAATACATAATTTCTCCGAGAGTTAGATATAGTTTCAGCTCAAGAAAGAACTTTGTTAATAGACGACGGACGGATGGACCGACGCTAAGGCGCTTATCTAGAATACACAATTTGAGGAATTGTTTCAGTTTTTTGACTTATTTTACGAACGAAATGAAGAAATTAATCGCCCTTCGCAGATGGATTTTTTAATAAAAATTTGAATTTAAGAAAACCTTTTCGTTTCTTTCATAAATTTAATGCTGCAGGTGTCAGATGAAATTTTGTGAAAGAAACAAAGACAAGCTATTTGTTCGTGAAAATATTTATTTGTGAATGCTTATTGCCTGACAGTGGTCGTAATTAATCAGTATTTTGCTTGCATGCAAGCAAAGCTAATTTAAACGCAATATATTTTACATATAAAATGTCTTGAGATATAACAAAAGAAAATTTGACCGTGGGCGCGCTTATTCTGCTCTTCTGTTGTTATGTTAAATTCTGTAAAGTTTTTTTTCTCTTAAGTAAGATATATAAAGATATTCATGAGGAAGGCCTTGGCGCGATCTTCGTTTTCAAAAACTCGATGCTTCGTAGTGCAAGAAATTCTAAAAATTGAAAAAGAAATCAATGCCTGCTCATGCCTATTGAATTATAGGCACTCTTGAGTTGTTGTAAGAAGAATTGTTATGTTGTAAGGAACATAAATTGATGATGGAATTCTTTAAATTGACGATAATTCGAATTTCGAACATGATCTTTCATAAAAAGAAACGATTTGCGTAATTTGGAAACACTGCCGAAATATGCGCATGCAAATCCAATTAGACCCCGCTATGCTTCTATGAAAAAGCTTAACACGGACATCAACCCATAATAGGGGGGTAACTTGCAATTCGTCAGTCTTCATTAACGAAGACCTACCATCAGCAAAAAGAATCGATGTGATCCGCCTACACGCATCACTGCAATAACCAAAAAACTGAAGAGCAACCCACCTGATAATTTATATAAATACCTCTTAAGGTTGAAATGATGATCCCGATCAAACCAATTCCGACATGCCCAAACCATTCGATAAAGCGTATTCGTGTGAAATGGGGTGAACTAATTAAAGATTTGAACTGTAGTAAGAAAATGTTCTTCCTTGCTGCTCTGGTTGTTCTAACTGAACAAAAGCCAAAAGGAGTTTCTTCAGAACTACTCTTGTGCTTACTCAAGTGTTAGTCTATAAAGTCTGTGACTTTTTGCCACAATATGATCACTATGCTATCCTTTGGGTTATGCTTGTATGATGATCTGCTTTAATAAGAATATCATCATCGGAGAAAGGGTGTTCTTACTTGCTGCTCTGGTTGTTCTAAGTGCACAAAAGCCAGAAGAAGTTACTTCAGACCTACTCTTATGCTATGTTATTCTATAAAATTCGTGAGTTTTTCCTGCGGTACGACAACTATGCTGTCCTTTGGGTTATGCTTGCTCTTCACAGGGCATGAGCTATTTTAGCGCATTATTTTTATTATCTCTGGTAAAACTTATTTTCTTTACACATATATGTATGTCTATGCTTAAGGCATAACATCAAGGAAATAGTGTTTGAAAATATTCGGTTTGAGCTAAAGTATTAAATAAAACATAAGACAACGCGGCGTAAGCTAAACTCTAAACTAACTTTCCCCTAAATAATGTTGTTTTTTCATACAATACACATATGATGTGTTTGTATGCACACATGGCCTACCACACTGCTGCTTAGTAACTTGTTTCCTCTACTCGCAACATGTTTATGAAGCTATTGTAGTTGAAACTGTTTTTTCATATAGTTATAGTTTTGTTAGAAATAAAACTCCTGGAAAAAAAAATCAGGGCATTTGCAATGACGACGAAAGTGGATAGAGCAAAAAAAAAAAAACACTTACGCAAATACATACACAACATTACACATCGAGATATGGATGAATAATTATACAAAAAAATAAAAGCAAAAATTATATAAAACTTATGCAATTGTAAACTTTTTTATAAAAAAAAAAAAACAACAACAGCAAACGGTTCATTGACTTAATAGCTAGGAAAAAAGAAGGAAAGGAAAAACCAAGAGGGGAAGAAACACGGTGAACAACAAACGCGAATAGAAACTTCAATGTTGTTGTGGAGTTACAACTTTAATATAACAAGTCATACTCACTGATACACTCCTCTCGGTAATGGATGCTACACTTTTCAATTGAGTTTTCTAGTTATTAAATAAAAGCAAACAAGTTTAATAAAGTGCTCCGGCAAACGTGCAATTGTCGACAAACAGATAGCAGCATAGTAGACATTTTTTTTCCTTCCTTGCTCTTTGCCTCAAAGAAAACTATCTATCAAGGAAAAAAATACTTACATTATGGAATTTAATGCTGATAATGATCATCATCATCATCATCATCATCATTATCATGATTATCATCGACATCGACATGCAAACAGCTCTTAAGCTTCAATAGTGTTATTGATCTTATTTAATAGATGAGAGCTCTAAATATAAACACTTTAATATTTACTGCACTTGCATATATCATAAGTTGTGTCTATAAAGAAAAGGAAGAAGAAGAAGAAGAAGAAGAAGAAAATGAAAATGAAAAATGATAAAAACCGGTTCCGTTTCTAACATTCACTTTCGTGAAAGTGAAATTTTTGTGTTTGCATTAACACTGACTAACAAGTCATTTTCTTCTCACGTGCAATTTTCGCGCAAAATTGTAAAATGACCAACGAGGTCATACCACTACTGTGTAGTATCTAGCTATGAGCAGCAGCCGCCACCACCAGCACACAGGAAAATTTGTGTATGTTTTCAAAATTGTCCAAAATAAAAAACGGGAAATGAAATGAACTTTAGAGCAATAAATGAAAACGTTGAGGTCAATTTTCTGCTCTTACTCTCGGTGCAAAGTTCATGAAATGAATCGTGCGTAAAACAATACCTTTCTCTTTTTCGTACAAATCTTGTTAGCCAAGATTTAAAGCTTTCTGTCTGCAAAAATTATTTCCTTTATATTATTATTATTATTATTATTATTATTATTGTTATTGTTGTTATGCTTTGTGATTATATTTTAAAGGAAATTAAAAAGTGCTTGTGTTCATTCGCTCAAAAGCGATTAGATTGTGCCTTTCATTCAAACCTACAAAGAGCAAGCATAGGTAAAGGAGTAAGCAAGATTTAAATACTATTTCATGAGACAACTTTTCCATAGAAGTACTTAGAAAACTCCCTTATTCCGATATTATCGGTATATAGAATCGAGATACCGCTAATAGTGAAGAAATCTTCCTTTCTATGATTCAAATAAACTGGAAAATTAATCTTCGTCTGAAAACCTTTTTCATCTCCTTAGTGCTTACGCGACATAAGGATTCAGATCCGTAATAAACGCATTAAAGGACAGACCCCTTCGCCTATTACTTGCGGAAAATTCTACTAAGATGAATAGTGATTGGAAATTTCCTACCAAAAGACGACACGCAGAAACTATTCGTTTCATACAAAGAAAGCTAAATGAAAATTCTGAAAACTATAACGAGCATGGCAGCAAGCAAGGTCGAACTTCAATTAGCGCTCTTCTGCCATTTTAGCCATCAATCGGATGTTCCCTCCTAACGGTTTTTCTCCACTAAGGGCAAATATTGTTCGCATTCGAAAAATAGTTTTCTCATGATCAAGTTTTTATGCAACATAATGAATACCCTGTCTTTTTATATTTGTAGGGTGTTTACATTACTCGATTATCGACAATGGTTTTCACAATTTTATATTGACTTTTTCCGGTACACTCCCCTTCTCTGAATGATTGCTGGCTTCAGAATAATCGTTTAAAATCGATAAACCACCGTTCGGTACGCACCCACTATGCTATGGCTATGTCGCAGCTCTTTCCCTCTCGCCTTCTTTCTGAGCATCACCAGGAAATATATACAAATGACTTCTCCTTAATGATTGGCGATATTACAAGGAAGGAGAGTTTTCTTAGCAAAAGACTGTAGGAAAACACGTACTTGGAAATTACACATAGAGACACGGCAATAACATAAAAAAAAAGTCTGCATTAATTAGTAGTAGTTAGCTACCATTCTAGAAAAGAGACGCTCAAACTAATTTTTTTTACATTGCATTTTTCTTAAACTGTATGCCCGTCAAAATTTGGGTTATAACAATGGAAACATGTTATGTACTAATAGCTCTAATAATAGTAATGATATCAAAATAAGGAGAAGTGGTTACGGACCGGCTTAAAGAAAATCTTTTATATCCACTTATGGTTTCAAGCAAAAAAAAAAAAACAATTCGGACTCAAATTTTTGAATCTTTAAAAACCTGGCTACGTCAGCAAACTATTTTTATATCATTTTTATTTCTTTAAAGGATAATTGTAAACAATATAAAGCAAGCGGGCCACGGCCTAACACCATGAAATAGCCTACTCCACTTCGCTTGATACGCTTTTTCATATTAGGACTTTTCAAAACAAAGTCTTACATGGGAAGTGGTCGAGAAATTAGTCCGAGCCGAACTATCTTCGACGGTGTCCTTCTTCATCCTAAACACATCTGTGTACCAAATTTCGTGAAAATGTCTCAAAAATTGCGATCTGCGTGCACAAGCGAACAAGGCATGCAAACGGATGGATGGACAGACAAGTAAACAGACGGACGGGCGGACAAACAAATGGACAGACGAACAGACAGGCAACTGGACAAATGAACTGACATGCAAATGCACAGACGAACACCCACGCTTAGGTCGTTTTAGAAAGTGATTCTCAATTTAACGGTTGTAGTATGTGTGAGTTACACATTTTTAGTTACTTTGTAGGTTTATTTGTTAGGATCACTTTTGTATGGAAATTTGAAAGGGTCTTCGCAGACGAATGAAAAGCATTGCCGACTAATGACTGCGTTAAATTGGCCAAAATTTCATACCACATTTTTGATGCCTTTGAGCAAGAAAATCCACGAAGCAAAGAACCGACGGAGGAGGACGACAATTTTAGAATTGATTAAGAACGAACCTCACTCTAATCAAAAAGACGTCTACTTTATAATTTTGGGCTTCTAATGCATATTTTTGGTTGCTTGCAAATGAATTTTGGTTGCATACTGCCGTCGTTTGATGGTAGATGTAAGAGAGATGTGTAAATAATTCAAAAAGTGAAAAAGAAAAAAAAAGTTTTAATGCTAGTTTAATGTTAGAAACTATGTATGCAAATGCGCGTAGAGTACACAAACTTATATATATATATATATATATATATGTGTTTGTAACATATGCACTCGAATAAAATGAAATGCTTGTTTTCTATACTGACGCGGGTAACTTTTGTGTACATTTGGTGTGAACTTAGTTTTTTTCATATCTTTTTTATACACATGTATGCCTATGTGAACTCTCTCTCTCTCTCTCTCTCTCTCTCTCTTTGTCTCCTCCCTGTACATGCATAGGTATAAAATGTGTTGATATCAACATTACAAATATATGTGTAAATATATAAAGGTATATAAGTATATAATGTTTAAGTGCAGGCATATCATCTTTAAAGATCCTTGTAAACACTTTAACCAAGTGTGACTTTTTCTACTTTTCTTTTTTTCATTTATTTATTTTTTTTTTTTTTTTCAATTTTTTGTGTTTTTTGTTTTCCCAACTATGCTTAGTATAGCATATAGTAGTAGTTTGTAAGCAATGTGTGGGTGTCGCATAGAGGCGGCATGTAAGCGGATGTACGTTACGATATATGATATAAAACACCTTTTAGCAAATGCAGGTCAAGTGTCATATCATCTTGTTGGTCTTTTCTTTTTTTATGTTTTGTTTTTGCCTGCTTTTCAATTCGCTTCTACTACTTACTCTATTCGCTTATTCTTCTTCTTCTCCTCTTTGTTGTTTTTTTTTTTTTGCCGCGCGCGCCTATGTTCATATGCGGGTGCGTTACACTTGTGCACATTTTAAGTTAGTGTTAAGGGTATTATTCAGTACTGTGCAAAATATTTACACAAATTTTCTAATAATATTTTTTATCTTTTCTATTTCTTTGCAGGTAAGTTCTATGTGCGATTATATATTCAAGATACGAATGAGAAGAGGCTAAGTTTGCGTTATTTTCTCTTTTTTGCTATCTCTCTCTTTCTCTGTTAAGCTTTTGTTTATTTAATTTCTATTGTGTTTTGATGTTTCGTTGTATATGCGTATGTGCATGTGTATTTGTAAGTAGAGTAGAAAATAAGAGATGATAAAAAAAAAAAATGTGCATTTGAAAAACACTTGAGTTGATAAATGAGTTTAAAAATGTAATAATAGCTTAAGTGTACAACGATGTGTAGATGTGATTATTTGTCATTATATTGGTATGAAGAAATAAGGACACATAGTTGCTGCGCTACTCTACGTGCATGAACGCTTAAATTTTGTATTGCGTGTGCTTATGTTAATGTATGTAACGAGAAATTATGAAGATAAATAAACAAAGCACCTGAGAAACTCACTCTCTCTCTCTCTCTCTGCTTCATGCAATAAATTACACAAGTTGCAAACGATAAAGCTATCAAGGGATTTAATTAATATTCCCTGCATGCGCTTCATCTCTCTTCTAATACAAAGACAAAGTCATACTCCCCTTCAGGTTAGCCTAAGGACGCAGAAACACTCTTAAGGTAGTAAACATTTGAAAATGTCGAGAAAGGGTTATGTAATCCAAAAAGCGATGCTTCCAAATGTGAGCAGCAACGTCTTATGCCATTGAATCGATGGCAGGCATAACCTTTAAAGACCTCAAAAGTGTATCGTATAAAGTTTATAGCACAAAATATGGTCTCAGTTGCCCCACGTATGATATAGTAAATGATATCAAAGATGCTAACCAAAGTGTGCTAATAGCTTTGTTGTGAAATCTATATGAATGTCACACTTTTTGCACATAGTTATTGCCATTTATACAACAACACAATCGCTTGGGGATCTCAGATTCGGAGGATTCACATTCCCCAAAAAGTAAAGAAGGCACACACATACAAGCAAACTGTTTATACACTACATCTGTCGAACACACAGTACCATGTGTACGTCTGTAGCCTAAATGGCGGCATTCGAAGTGCGAACTCATAAAATCTGCACTAGTATGTTGGCTATGGCTTGTTATTTTCTTTTCTTTCTTACTCGAGATCACAAGAAAATGTGTTTGAAGAGAGGTGTAATCTTTCTTTGGATTAAAAATTACGCGCCGTTTAAAAAAAAACTTAGAGTAGGGAGGTAGTGGCTGTTTAGTAGCAAAAGATATTTTATTTGTTGCATGCGACAATATTCTGAATGGTCAAAGCAATTTTGGAGAGGTTTTTTTTCGTAGCTGCTATTGTAACAAGATACGGTGTTATGTGGGTAGAGGTTGAAAGGCAAATACTTCGGTTTTCACTTTCCCTATTTTGCCCTTAGTGTTTAAATATGCCATCAAAATATTATTTTTATATTTATATTTATTCATTACCAATATAATGTTCATATGAAATATTAAAACGTTAACCAAAGTTAAATACAAATATTGTACAATGTTTATTACATGCATATTAATCTTCATCGTAAGCATTGATATCGAAAACGTTTCAATCTGCAACATCTCCCTGCAGCCTTTTTCCGTTTTCTGTTGACCGTACATACGTACGTACGTACGTGTATGTACACAAAAATTTAATAATTATTTGCTTGATGAAAAGCAGTACAACAGCTGCAATAAATCATAAAAGAAAACCCCTCAAAGCAATCATCACCGTGAGCAATAGCAACAATAACAACAGCAACAACAATCATCATCGTCATTAACATAGTCATACAATAACATTATGATGTGGTTTGCTTGCGAGCAATTTTCCGTCTGTCTGTCCGTACATATATGATGATGACTATATATACGAACGTGGGAGGAGTGTGCGTTAAGTTGTGTGTGTGGTGGTTCAGTTATTAATATTTTCATTTACATATTTTCTAAATTGTTTGTTAATTACACAACCTCTACTAACGACAATTCAAGTTCACGTAAAATAAAACATTAAAGAAAATATTTTTTTAAGTTTGTTGATATTTTTTATTTTTATACTCGTTACCGCACAACGGACAGAGAGGAAATTTATAGCATGCATTATTATTGTTATTCCGTGTTTTACACCACGTAAAGATATGCACTGGAGAGTTTCCATAACACATACAATCATATATTTGCTTTTAATTATCGTCAAGTTGCCAATGATTCAAGTTTTTGTTCCGTCTATCGGTTAATAATGATTTTGAACTCTTAGACGTCGTTATAGGTAAATAGAAATGAAGATTTTATGAAATTATGGGATTGTTCCGTCCCCTATTCAACCGTAGTTGTAGGAAGAACAGATTACTTTACCTCAAATGTCTATAGGAGCTTATTTATATTCCAGATCGGAGGCGTAGTAGATTCTGTTCATTGACTTGGAATGAAAAGCCATCTCTAGAACTTAAATAGTAAAAATTTACTTGCGTTTGTATTAATCGTTGCTTCACACAGACTACAGCAGAAGGATATTTATGCTTGCAAAGCGTGTTACTGTTTTTCTGAAGCATTTCTTGCATTGCGAAATGTTTTATCTTAAAACTCCTACTATAAGAGAACAAAAGTGCAGGGTTCCGGCAATAGCGCTCCAAATTGAATATAATTTCTTTCCCCCATACATGAAAAACAAACTAAAGAAAACAATCAATTGTTGGTTTTTTTGTTTTTCTCATTCTCTTTTTGTTTCCCAAACAATCATTGTATTTGACTAAGTATGTAAATAATTTCCTTCTTGTGTGTAGTCGATGTTTTTCTGATGCATTTTTATTCATTTATCATTTTGCAAAAAAAAAAATTTCAATTTTCTTCATTTATTATCGTTAATATTCTTCCTTTCACGTCCATTCGACGATGGGTGCAACGGTGTAATGTAACGATGAATGCCATGCATTGACGGCAAAAATCGACATCAACGGAGCATCCAGTAGCAGCAACAGCAGCAGCATCATTATTGAGATATTGTTGCTGGCATCACGCGCGTCTACTTTGATATGCCATTCATTACGTTTCTGTATGTGTGTGTGTGTGTGTTCGTATTCCACTATTATTGACTTTTAGCAGCATTTTACATTTTCCAGATGTTAGTTTGAAGCTGAAACAAGCAGAAAAAAAAAACGCAAAATTATATACATTTCATGTGCATTTATTTGGTGGCCATTAAGTGCATCTTTTTCTTATTTTTTTTTTTGTTTTTCACTTTTGCCGCATGCTATAAATGGAATTTTCTGCCAAATGAATGTATGATGTCCGTGTCCGTATTCGCGTTGAGTGAGTGTAAATTTTAAAAATAAATTTCATTTAAAAATTTAAAGCACTTTTTTGATGATGCGGCCGGCTACCGTATACAGTGTGCAATTAGTTTGTTTAGCGAAACATTTTTTTTTTAGCCATTCATATTTGGTCGAGAATAACAAGGTTTCTATTTCAATGCAGCAAAGCGTTTATTTACATCCTATCTTCAATATTTATTTAACACATTAAACAATTGTCAAAAAAACCCCGCTATGTTTGCTTTACGCAAAAAAAAGAACGAAAGAAAAAACCGGACAAATTTTCGATATTCTTGCCCCCCTCCTCACTCTTCACTTATGTTCTTAATTGCAGTCTAACAATTTTATTTATCTATCGACGACAATGCAATGCAGCTAATCCACCGATTGCTTCCTATGTATGCAGAGAATTTCTCGTTATTTTCTATTGCATTATTGGCTAATCTCGTTAAAGGGATGAATGAATTGATGAATTGGTTCATGGATATCAAAGCAAAAATAAAATTTGTTTAACAAATTAAAACCTTCTCTTTTTTTCTTCCAATACTTTAAAGGAATTTTTATTTTTCCCAGCAAAAAAAAAAGGTAGAAATGCACTTCGATTAGTTAAATATCACTAAAAAAAAAGAAAAACAAGTAAGAGCACTATATAGTCGGGCAAGGCCGACCATTAAATGGCCGACGTTACATTGTCTAACAAAATTCTTATTTTTCTATGAAATTACTATTGCGGGTCAATTTTGCTTCAACCTTCGCCTTTCTGTCAATTTTCGTGAAAATCCTTATGATCCACAAAATAGGCCGAGATGGTCCACATATGGTACTGTTAATTGTTTTGTTATGATATGATAAAATTTTCATCATGAAGCATTAGCTTTAGACCTTTTTGTCGTATAAACTTTTCAGCTTTCGTTATATGAGGTGGGATACAAAAATTACCCCAGCCGGTCCACAGTTTTCATACCAATTTAGAATGCCCAAGCGTTACTTTTTAGCCCTTTTTGCTGAGAAATTTCGAAAATTGCAATTTTTTTCCATATAACGACTCTTCAGAACAGGGCGATATATGAGGAGTGGTCGAAAAAGTGAACCGATCTGAATCATTTTCAATAGCGTTCGTCCATGGGTCGAAATACCTCCAAAAATTTCGACCTGTCGTTTAAGCACAAATTTACATGGACAGACGGACAGATAGTCTTCTCAATGAGAAAATGATTCTGTATCGGCCGGTATTATTTTATAAAAGGGTGGGTCTATCTTAAGACCTTCTGCATGTTACCTACGCCCCCACTAACTAACTAACTAATATACCCTGTACCCCAAGTGCTGTAGGATATAGTATATAAATGTGCTAATTTTAGTTTGTTACACTCATGTTACAAAATCCGCGGACAGAAATACTATTGATGCTTTACCTATTTGTCCAGGTTTCTACTGCGCTTACTTTTACTAATCAATGCCTGAATGGCCAGAGATATTATAAAATATTTCACTTTACTTTTTGAACTATTTGTGATTTTCCTATTTGTCTCTCCTGTTGCTTCTACTGCTGTCTAATATGGAATTTGCTTCAATGCATGGACGGACAGAGGGGTATTATAAAAAAAATATTTCCTGTCAAGATCACAAGAACTGAACCATAGTATTGAAATTGCTCGCATATATATTTTTTATTTGGTTAGCCAATCAAGAGATGTCTCCTCTACGCGATCGTGGTCATATATCTTCGACTTTATATGTAGCAAGGCAGATGAATTAATTTGTTCAATCGGTATGCAAATATTGTTTCAGTAGCTAACAAACTGCAGTAAAACAGAGAATATTGGGTGGAACATTACAGTCGTGTTAGGCTGACTTTTAAATACTCTACACGCAGTATCCTTGTTGCCTACTTTTCATGAGAAGCAATCCTTGCATGGGAAAGGGTCCGAAAAGAGTACGTGGTTTAAACTAAACCTACTACAGAGCAAAGTCTACAATCTAAATGAAAGGTTTTGCAACAATATTCAAAACTGAATTTTATTTAAACGACATTATCTCTTACATATTGACTAAGCGATAATTGATTCTCCATATCAATGCAATATCCCCCGTATTTTGATGATATGACGATGCACCTTTTTTTAAATCTTATATCTGGTGAAAATGTCTATGCATGAATATGTGTATATGTGTTTATAGATAGGTATATTTACATACATATATACATACAAATAGCATCGATATATGCGTTAAATTAATTTACTTGAAAACTTTCGGTGATGTTATTAAATTTAATTCCGTACGGCGCAGTAAAGGGTGAAAAGCTAAAAATGAGAAAAGTTTACTCTTTCGTATTTATTTGTGTCGTTCAGTGTTCTATTCATTATTTTTGATACAATCAAACTTTTTCATTGCTTTTCTTCTCGTCGTATACTATAAAATATCTCCAAACTATTTTTACGTTACCCTATGGAGGATGAAAATTTATTAATTTTCTCATTCTCTTATTATTATTATTATAACACAATAGCCTGCAGCAGTAAAAACTGCATGCAGTTTAAGTTTAAAATTTAATTGATCCGAGTTCGTTCAGGTGAATTGTCTTCGATGGGAACTCTATAATTAGTAGATAAACGTGGAAGTTGGACTGATCCTGTAATACAGGATCAGTTTTCGGTTCTTGTCATCAAGCTGCCGCATGAAAGACAAAAACGATAGGATCGCAATTTGTATTGAGATCGTACTCGATGGCTTATATATCGTGTTGGCCTTTTCGTTCGTTATACGTACAATGGAATATTTATGATATCTTCGGCTTGTGTATAACAAGACAACCCTATCGAATACGACCAACTCGTAATGAAACTTCGTTAGCGAGGACCATCAACCTGAGGATCTGATTCAGCGAATTAACGATGATTTGCGTCGCATTGATCTTAATTCGGATAAAGCGAAAGCGATCTTGATATCACCCAACGTTTATGATTGTCACCCTCTGCCTAATATTAGAATGTGTGACGCAGTGATTGACATTGTAAAACAGGTTGTCGATCTTGGCTTGGTAATTCACTCACGTTCAAGTGCTGATGATCATATTGATCTTATGACTATGCGGATGCACAACGTTCTAAGGAAACTGCGTTTATCCTTCTCATGCGTACAGACCCAAGTCAAGTTAAAATTGAGTAAATGTCACGTTGTGCTACTTACGTCATACGTAGCCGACGTATACGGCAACTTTGATTGCTCCTCGAGCACCAAGCGACAGTTGACTGCCAATAAGTGGAAATACGACAGAATATCGCGACTTTCGACAGAGATTTTAAATTCTGATCATTCATCGTTTTTCAATTTTCGTCCCAAAGCTCATTTATGCTTGTAGATCCGGTTTGTCCGATCCAGACGTACGATGAATTTGATTCTTCCAGACCATAAGTATTTGAGATCATCAAGGCTATTTTTTATCAACGCTGTAAAGTTATGGATATGTGGATTTAGCCCTTTATCAAGGCTATTGTTAGTGTGTTCAGGTAGTGCGTAGTAGGTTCAGAGTAGCAATCAAGGAATTTTATAATTCTAAGTCTAATGAGTAATTACGTAATCATGTTGAATTTCTTTAGCACTGAGTTATTCTATTTATAGTCTTACTGGCCCGATAAATCCATTCTTATCCTAATTAATGGCAATTAATAATGCAATTTGTAATTGTTTATTTAATGATTAGTTATAATCAACCGAAAAAGTGGTTGAGTTGGCTTGTAAATCTCCGAGCCCCCTGCTCGTGATACAACATCATACAGTCCATACCATTACCATTACCATTACCATTAAGTAATATTGATGGCAAAAGTTACAAAAGCCAGCCACGGTTGGATATCAGAAAATTCGATCCGAACTGATTACGAATAATGGCTTGTTGTTGTGTTGCTTGTCAAACTTTGTGACAAAGTGAAAAATTTTTCGAATGCACTCAATATGATCGATAGGCGGTTTATCTCATATTTATAAAAAGTTGTTCCCTTCGATTTGCTTTTAAAAATAACCCGAAAAGCTATTAAAAAGAATTAAAAATAGATTTTAGTAAAAAAAAAAAATAATTTTTTTTTCTCTCTTTCTTAATGTAAATTTTTCGCTGGCATTAAAAGATTTATATTAAATCGTTTTATTCATGAATGCATTAATGAAAATATTTTAATATGAATTAAAATAATAATGAAAATACTTTTTACGATCAATAATTGTTAATAAATGTCTGAGATTATATTCACACATACTGGCGGAGAGTACCTCCGTACCTCCTTTCCGCAAAACACTCGCTCGCGCACAGTGAAACACATTAAAAATGTACACAAACAAATGTAAACATATAAAAACTGCAATAGTAGTGCACCATCACCATGACCAGAAAAAAAAAAAAGGTATGAAGGCAAACAATAATGCGCCTGCCGGGCAATATATTATTAAAGAATGTTTTTTTTTTTTTTTGTTTCCATTTAGCTATAGTTTTCCAGTCAGCAGAGCAGGAAGAATGATGAAATGAAAATTAACGATTGCTTTTCATATACATATATATATACATATATATATAAATACATAGATATTTTAATCATTGTTTCAATTTTTTTTTTCTCTTTTTTTTTTCTTTCAAATTAGTGAATATATATAAACCTATTTTTACATCTAACGAGGCAATAAAATTTAATTAAGTCTTTTTTTTTCCACAAAGAAAAAAATTTTGAATTTTTCCTAGTTTTCTAAAAATTTCCACAAATATTCATGTTTTTCTGTTCATCAACATGTGCCTTTTAGTCGGGCGCCTTTGATTTGTTCGTTCGGTTTGTATTTTCTTTTATTATATATACACTCTTGCTACTCGAATATGTAGATATATTAACTTTGTTCTTATGTTTGTCCAAAATGTCTTCAATGTGAACGCACTTACTTGTTAGCTGTCGTGACACTGATGAGGTAAACAAATTTCATTTTCCTTTTTCGTTATATCATACGAGCAAACCATTGACGGCAGTGAGCTGCAAAAGTGAAAAAAGACAAGAGGGAGACTTGGTCAACAATATCGATGGCAATATGGTCGTTTCGATGATTATATGGAAAATTCAGGAAATACTTCCTTTCGTCCACTTGAACTTGTTGTCTTCGCTTCAAGCTCAAAATTGGGTGCTTAACACCCTTTGCCATAATACGATTATGAAATCTCTTCTTCTTCTAAAGATCTTTGTGAGCCAGTAAACAATATGTTCACCCTGGACAGGCAACTCTAATAAGTAATCGATGAATTTACTCATCGCTATGATGCCTTCTCTTCAGACTTTGGATGCTCGATGAAAGCAAACGGAAAATGTTGAATTTTTACTGTAATGACGCGACGACTTCTACTTCCTCCGAGTGTTGCAACTTTTAGGGCAGCACAATGAATACATTCCACTTCTGCTTTCATGAAAGACTTCGCAATGGGTACATTCCACTTTTTCTTCTCCGAAATAATAACATTGACGGACAGACATTGATTTAATTAAAAAAGTATTTAATGACTTTGCAATTGTGAGGTGAGGCGAATAAGATTCGACTTTTGGATCTTTTTGTGTTTCATAAATTGATGGAAACTCATTTACGTTTCCCCATTTCGTTTAGTTAGTTAGTTTAAGTGACTTGACTGGCTTCCTTCCTTATTCATTTGTTGTTATGTAGTCATTTAGATTAATTTTATAACTTAAAAACTAACCAGACGTTAACATTAAAATATTTTGAATATTTTCTTAAAATTTTTGATTGGCAGGCAGGCAGGCAAGCTTTTTTAAATGAATGCAATACACATTTATATAGAAAAAAAATGTTTATATCAGCCACTGACCGGTTTGGGGTTAAACTATTTTTGTATAATAACCAATAAAAGCATAAGTATATTACGGCACTTTTCTCATTATTATTGAAATGTTCTTCGGTCTGTTGAAATTCTTCAAGACAAAGCAGAACCTTCCTAACATAAAGTCTATAGCGTGGAATTATGTTTATAGTTTTTTAAAGCATCCATAAGACATAAAATTTTTCAGTCTTTTTTCTTTCCCCCTCCCCTATTTATTGTCAATTATCAGCAGAAATACGGAAGACACTTTTCTCTGAACGCTCGTTGAAAATGATGAATGAATACCGGAGATTAGTCGTTGTTTTCTCTTCTTCTTTCGTTTAGAAAATTAAATTTCAATTTTAAAACAATTTTATGAATTGCGTCTCTGATTAGTTTGACAATTAAAGGGCGAAAGCATTTAAATAAATTTAACAGTTCACTCACTTTATGACCTCTCGAACTATGGATGGGAGTGGTATAATATATCACTTGTATCGTATACTAAATTTGAGCGGATGTGTGGGAAACATCCAGGATGGTTTGATCTGAACACGCCTTTTTATTATATTAACAAATTCAGAATCATTTTGTGATGCAAGCCTCTCTGTCCGTCCATCCGTCCGTCGTTCCATGTATTAGTTTATGCTCGAATCTATAGAGCGCACCACCTGACCAACGTTACTGCCAAATTCATGGAATCGGAGCGTATATATGAAGCAAGCTGGTACTCTGCACCTATATATAACAAATAACATTCTGGATTTAACTGTATATGAGTGGGAAGGAAGGAGTTTTTGTTTCCTTTCTCCCTCCCTCCCGCATACAAGAACAACAAAATTCAAGTTTTAGCATTTCCTGATAACAATGGCGGTACATAATATAAGTCTAACATGTAAATTTGGACCTACTAGGATATAACTTTGGACTTTAGAGTTCTAACCTATATGAAAGCGAAAAATAATCCTTAACATACCAACACGATTTGACGGTATTTAATATAGATCTAACATGTAAACTTACTTTGGTAAAGTTGGACCTTGTGGGAAGGTGATCATGGGCTTGGCTGTTCTATTCTAACTTATATAAAAGCGAAAAGTAAGCCTTGACATATCAGTAAGATTTAGTTTTTTGTGCTTTATGATGAGAATTTGATGAAATATTATGTTAGAGGAGGGAATGCGTGGTCTGTGGAGTATCCAATAGTTCTCATTACCTGTAACTGTAACATGTTCCATTTGTTTTATGCCGCTACTAGAGCTACATTGCGATACGATACAATTACGCATTTAGTTTTTAGGCAAAATAATTGTTTATATTTGCATTACATTACAGAAGAGAGATAATGGAATAAAACTCTATCCACAACCCATTCGTATTCTCTTGCATAACGCATTCTCTTGAACAATGTCTATCGATTATATATCTCGAGAATATTTCAATATGATGGCGACATTCATTTTGGGTAACTTGTTTTGTCCCATTGCTAACATTTAAATTGGTTTCGCTACTGGGGTAAGTGCAGTGCATGATACATGGCAATAATCCGCCGATTTTCATGCGGATTTTTGCTTACACTCAATTTCTGTTCTTATTCCCTTCACTTCTTATATTCGAGCTTTAGAAGTCAATCAATCAATCAATCAATCAATCAACTAATTTGCTTTTACAGGTTTCAGGACTTTGCTTTGTGAGAAAGCAATTCAGTGGGCAAAGCAATCAGGATAAAATGATTTCGACACGTAAAGGTTACAGCGTTGTTTGTAAAACACTTTTTTTCGGGTTCTTTTTTTCTTGTTAGCCCTCTTTTTGATTAGCCTCGTCTTCAATTTAAGATATCGATCGCAATCAATTAGACTTTTTCGTTAACAAGTAATTCTGTTCTTTATGCAGAGGTCTGTCCAACGCAAGCACTAATCATTGAATATTTCCATTAAAACTTTTTAAGCGTTCTTATGAATATAGGCAGTAATTAGCAATCGTTTAACCCAAAACTGTCCAATCAATGGGGCCTTGTTATGCAAGTACAGGAGGTCGTCTGTTTAGATATAAAAACTGACTACTGCACGAAATACATTCAAATTTTAAATGTTGTACAAAAACCATTACAGAATATAAAGTGAAAAAGAAAAAAAAAAAAGAAAAAACAAAAGAAACTCAATTGCAGCTCAGTTTTTTATAACAACTTTGTCATAGAAATAAATTATTCAAGGCCGGCTGTTTTTGTTATTATTTGCAAAGCAACAACACTCCACCAGTAATGGTTATACTTTTATTCATTTATTTATTTATTTATTTTTATTTATTTTTTTTTCCTTTATCAATAACGGTTAAGAAGTTTTTTTTTTTTTCGTTTTTACATTATTTTATGTAAACAAAGTACGTAGATTGCTTGCTCGTTGGCAAAAAACTCGATTTTAAAACTTTTATCATTTAATTAATATTAATAATGTTCATCGTACGTTGGGAAAAAAAAAATGAGAAAATTTATTCAATAATTCATGCTTATGTTAGCACTTTAGCCTTGCTAAGTTTCACAGTACGAACAACATGCAAACAACATGCAACCAAGCCTTACCTTAGTTGCTTATCAAAAAAGCACAGATTGAAAATATATTTAATTCGAAATGTTGTCATCTCCACCAGAATCGAGTCTCGAATCTTGCACAGTTGCCAACATGCTACTCATGGAACATCGTACGACGTCGATTCGAACAGATCTCAAGACAAGTCTCTTCAAGTTATCCTTAACTCTACTCTTCCAGGCTTGCTGCGTACGGCGCATAACTTTTAGGCCGTATGCTTGTCACCTTGCCGCGTCTAACAATCCATTCCAATCATTTTATGAGCAAGATATGGCTCAAATAAATCATTTGTTCTTCATGTTTCTGTGTCCATCAAACATAGAACGTTGTCTTATACATGAAGGAATTTAGTGTCGCTTTCAATGTCGACGATGAATTTGGATCCATCTACGATCTTTTACCATTGGGATTTGCTAAATATTCCATTGCATTTTCCTCATCTTTGTCGCGACGTCTTTCGTGCGACGTCTTTACAAATCCTCCCATTCATAGAATCTTTTCTTTTTTTGTTCACATCTTCATAGATACCACAGTGCTGTTCAACATGCGTAGACCGTCGCCCCCGTAATGTAATCGAAAGGACTTGAGTCTGGTCAGTAAGCGGTGGGGTCTAAAACTTTCTAATTAAGTTTTCCCAAAACAGTGCTGCTTTTTGGATGTGTGGATGGATTTCGTGTAAAACAATGTATTACGCTTTTCGATATTCTGGGCATTTTTTGAGCAGCGAGTCGTTTGAGTCGATTAATTGCTCTTAGACTAACAATTGATAACAGACCACACCCTTCTGATTCTAGCAAATGCAGAGCGTCGTCGTCTTGCCTCGAATTTGGACGATTCGCTTGGATTTAGAGTCAGGCGCCAGGAGTTCACAAAATGCAATCACTTTTCACCCCCAATAAAACAGTATGATAAGAAACGACTTTCGTTTGCTTGGACAGCGAAAAAATCGCTGCCTAGAAAAATTAAATTCTCGTTCCAAAGTGTGTTAGTATTGCGACTAGTTATTGTTGGCAAATGTAGCAAAACCCATATACGTCCTCTAGACGTGATGCAACTTAAATTATGGTTTTATTCTTTTCGACCAAATAGAACCGAATTGCCCTGCCCGACTTCATCGATGTAAGTTTGAAGCTAGTGAACTAATGGCATTTAAACCAAAAATTACGCCTTAGAAACTTGGGTGGCGTCTGTTTAACATCCTATTTAATTTTCATGTATTTTGCCTTTAGATCACCATAAAGTTAGTTTCTTTGTTTGCCAGTTAAAGAATTGCTCTGTTTCGAGAGTATTATGCATAAGTTTTCTTTCTGTTCACGTTGAAACACTAAGAAGGTTTTCTAAACTTTTTAAAGGTAAACAAAGTTGTTGTTTGTATCATTAACAACAAGCAAGAGCATAACTGAATGATAAAACGATTTATTTAAAATTCACCAGCACGTAGTGGCTATCCTTTTTCCTACTTATGTATAAAGCATCTTTAGGCTTTTACATAACTTGCAGTTACACCACCTGCCTACACCACCTGTGGTACAGGGTATATTAAGTCAGTGTGGATGTACGTAACACACAAAGGGCTTAAGATAGCCCACATCTTATTATTTGTATATTATTGTATTTAAGCCTGTCTGTCCGTCTGTCTGTTCATATAAATTTGTGTTAACGATATTTTGAGATATTTTAATGAAATTTGGTACACTAACGTGGTTTTATCCAAGGACGAACACTATTGAAAATGGTCTGGATTGGTCCGCTTTTTCGGCCACTTCTCATATAACACCCTAATCTGAAAAGTCATTATATGGAAACTATTTGCAAATTTCAAAATTTCTCGTCAAAAGTGACAATGTATTAATATTTCGGCCTTGTAAATAGGTATGAAAACTTTGGAACGTCTGGAGCAATTTTTTGAACCCCCCTCTCATCTAAACGTTCCCATAGAAACTATGTCTTATGGTAAAAAGATCGAATTTTCAACAAACTCGGCTCATAATAGTAAATTGACAAGAAAATCAACCCTATCCAATTTGGACCACGTAAGTCTATTTTTCGAATACCACCGCATATAAGGATTCCTATGAAACGTAAACCCTTATGTGTCAAAGAGTGCTAATTGTTAATTTTTTTGGTAATAAAAGCTTGTTGATGATAGTAATTTAATATAAAAAATGAGGTGGTAGTTCCATATTTTGGACTCCAGTGCATAAAAGATATCTCATGAGTAGTAAATCTTTCGAAAAAAGATTTATTTTTTAGTATTTGAAGAAATTCAATTCATAGCAGCGACTAAGAAAAGAAATTATCGGTAGAGAATTCGGATCTTTGGCTATGACGACACGCAAACTCTTATATAGAGAGAAGGAGTAATCTTCGAATGAAAATAATGCGTACTATCGGTGACAAGTGACATTAGGCAAAGTTGTGTAGGTAAAGTGGTATAGGATATGTAATGGTCATCGTTGCCCGACTGTAAGGTCCTTTAAGGAAATTTCTATTCAATTGAATTCTCGCTCCTTTCTCATTTACATTTAATTAATTGCGTTATGCTTTATTTTTCCTTGAAGAGGATATGGACAGGAGGCATTTCAATGCTTTTACGTGGTTTTCTTTATACTTTTTAATTTTTAAACACATAATATATAACAGCTCTGTAGCAACAAAACTTTCAATATTCCTTTGACTTTAGTCCCAACGTCAAAGGTTTTTTTTACTAACGAAAGGGAGATGTTCTTTTTTTTATTATAATCTTAGAAAAATGATAATTTATTTTTTGTAAACTTAAAAGCCAAAACACTACAGCTTATATATAAATATATCTTTGGTTTTCTTCCTTTAGAAAATTTATATTATTAATAATAGTTCCTTTTTATCGTATTTTAATTAAATCTCAATTAAAAAGCGTCGGTTAAAGTGAAAGAGCTCGTAAGGCAACCGGAGGTTGGAAAAAAGTCAAAATAAATATTCTTAACTTCAACAGCAGCCGCAGCGGTTAAAAATCACACACAATTGTAATTATAGTTTAAAGTTAAGAAAATTGTGGCTATAAAGTTTTTCTAAACTTTTTTTGCGAAAACTTTTTAAAACGTATTCGGCCAAGAAATGAGAAAAACGCGCACGTAACCTTCAAATGCCTTAAAGCGAATCCTTAAGATTTAGTTATAATAGTTGCCGTTTGCTCAACATTTTCATTATGGTCCACATCTTAGATGCGCTTTGCAAAATTCTAAATCATTTGTGCATCATAAGTTCAGGTTGTCTGGTTGTCCGATCGGCTTCAGATCGTTTTGAACTTTGTCTATAAAGAGGCATTTATGTTATTAGCTTTCCTCTCCTGCCTACACGACGATGTAAAGAAGTCACCGAGGACGGCACATAGAAAGACTGATGATGAAAGAAGTGTTTAAGTAGAAAATTCGAGTACGAGGACATTTGGCAGCACCTGCAGCATACTCTTGTATGTTACAAGCAAAATGATTAAATTAATCTACCAGAATCTACACTCTATCCTCATTGCGAAATGAGGAAAGAACCGTAGGAGTAGAAAGAAAGAAAAGCAAATATTTAATAGAAGGAAAAAATTAAAAAACCAGAAGTCGTTCTTTCTTCGCTTCTTGTTGTGCGTAGTAGTATTATACTGCACGTGAAGGCAAAAGTTTTGTATTTTTTTTTTGTTATATCACAAGTGTTTTCCAAATACGAAGAACATTTTTAGTTATATAAATACCGGAATCAATATATGAAAGATATTTAGAAAAGATTTAAGAAAAACGCCTTCAAAATAAGTTTTCTTAAAATATTTTCAATTAAACGCATGTAAAAAGCAATCTATTAGTGAAACCAAGAAATGGATGGAAGAGGGGACAGTATTGTAATTCCATATAATATCTAGTTGGAGATTTTTTACTTCCAATAAGCTTTCATGTTTCGTTGTTCGGCCCGAGAATGCCCCTCTCTTTTCCTATCAAGCAGCACAACAATCTTGTAGTGCCCTTCGTTAGGATCGTAGGCGATCAATAACAGAAACATCTAAATATTCCGGGAGCGATTTGCTATATATTGTTATGAATTTGAATTCCCATGACAACTGCTGACTATGGCTTGATAAAGCCAAATACACGTTCATGGCGCTTTAGCTGCCTGATGAGCCTGGCGATTATCGAAAAGATTGAAAGCAATCCGCAGAACATTGTCGTGGAAAAAGGCGACTAACACAAGACTCTGTCGTAGTGAAGTTAGGGACGGACTGATAACTTGCCGGTGAAGGCTGCGTGAGCAAAATACTTGTGTAAGGAAAAATCAGTCGAGTCTCAAGAGAGGTGAATTTGAGAACGAGTATTAAAACGTTGTAAAGAGAAGCGCGGCACCATCTCTAACCAATTTGTAAATAGATTCCCTAAGAATTGCAAATAAAACACTTGTTAACCTACAAAATAGCGGTGCGAACTTGATCTCAAAGAGGAATTGAAAGGGTATTTTACCTTACAATATTATTATGTGGAACAAGTGGGCGAAATTAAGAGAACAATGGGATCAAACTGACTAGAGGTCGACAATAATTAAGGAATAAACGAATTTCGTCATTATAAAGACTTAAATTCCCTAGAAGACCCATAAAGCCCATGAATTTCAGATCAGAGTTAGCAGAGATTGCAATCGTTTTCTTATGAACTCTCGTAATATAAATGCAAACGTTACAATGAATAGGAAAGGACGTTGAGTGCGTCGCAACTTTGTGAGCAACTCTGCTCAGTTTTTAGAAGACTTCAGCCGGTATTTGGCACCTGGCAAAGTCCGAACATAATTCCAATCAAGATTTCGAAGTACGTTTCGAGATATTTAGGTAAAAACCAAGTGCCAAACCCCTATGCTCGATTTACATATCCGTGTTGAGAAAGTAAACCAAGACTGAGTTGACTGAGACAAAGGCAAATTGAAAAGATTGTAAATTAAAATCAGAAAAACTTTCCTTCCGTCTCCGTAGAGACGTTGGTCATTAGTGAAGTGACGTATGAGGATATATATATGTAAGTTACATATGCCACGTCTACGCAAAGTTCAACGCTCTTGAAAATAATTACACTTTAGAAGAAATTAAAGAGCAAAGCAAATATGTTTATATATTTTTGCATTACAATTAAATGCCTTATAATAAAATGCGTTTCTAAAAGGTATGAAATAAATTTTGCATCTTGTGAAAACCATAAATTTCACACAGTTAATTATTCACAGTTTACTTATATGACATTAGACATACGTGTACGTGTACGTGTACGTGTAACCGAAAATGCAAAATGACATAAAGTTCTCTTTCAAACCGCATATTATGTGCAAATGTGTAACATTGTTTATATAAAGAGTATTTAGAAAACAAAAACAAAAACAAGAAAAAAAAACCTATTTGCCCTGCCGCCATATATTAAATATACAAATGGTTAGACGTAGACCTTACAAAACACCCACGCAGAAAAAAAAAACAGTTAATTTACAAAAAAAAAAAAACAACGCTAAGTGAGAATAGTGGCTGTTATTTAGCAAAATATACAACAACAATAAAGAGGATGATGGTGTAAGGGAGGGAGGGGGATTGAAAAGGCGTCTCTTTTTTTTTTTTTGTTTACAAAATTAACATCCACGCTACTGCTACTACGACGAGTCTCTCAACACTGACGACGATATAACAGTTTTGTCGACGACAGCAGCAGTAGCAGGTGCTACGAAACTCGAACTTATACATGAAATGAAAATAAATGTACCATGAAACGGTTACTCTATTAAAACAGTTACAAAATTTTTAATGCTATTTTGTAATTCAAACGTTTACAACTGGAAATAGTAGTCGAAAAGGAAAGAAAAAAAAATACTAGTGTGACTACCGTTTGCTTGCTTTGCATGGCTTAACCAAATGTTTCAGGCTTTTGAGGTTGACATATATGAGTTTATCGCATTTATTGCATTTATGTGCAATATATTTGTATGTATGTAGGTATGTATGTATGTATGTATGTTTATACTACGCGCTACGTACCGCCTAGATATGTGTACATAGGTACAGACATAGAAAATTACATATGTTTGCGAAAACTGGTTGAGTTGAATAAGTTTAATTATAATTCTCTGCCTTTTTTTTTTAAATTTTTGTTATTTTCAATGAAAAACGTATGCGGTGGGAAAATATGCAGAATTTTGAGAAACTTACTTACTACACTGCTGGCTGCTCGAGACAGACATATTCATTAAAATACGTTTTTGGTAACAGCAGACAAAACATCAGCAGAGGAAAACTGCATTCACTGAAAACTATATTTTGATTGTCATCGAATATATTGGTGGCAAATAAAGAAATATCTTTTATTCGAGTTTCCTTTTAAAGAAAAATTATTTAACCATTCATCCCATTCATCATCAGCATTATGGGTAGTGTAGTTAGTGTAGGCAAACTCTTGAATAATTTAACTGAAACTGAAACTAAAGTGTTTGAAGAATGAATTCTAAAGACATTGTAGGACGAGTATTTTGCTATACATGCTTTGTTGGACGATCGGCTATTGATGATTCTTTTTCCTAGAAAAGTTCCCGTTGCTGTCCTGTAAAAAAAAAAAAAAAAAAAAAAAAAAATAAAATATTAAAATTTTAATTGACATCTAAACGTCAGATATTCAAAAAATGTACGAAATGCTGTTTGTGTGAAAATTTTTATAAAACAATCTGTCCATGGCCATGTCACTCATCATTAATCACATTTTTACAAAGCAAATTAACACTTTACTCGCATTAGAAGAGAAATAAGTTATAGTTACCTTAAGGCAAGGCAAGGCAAGCCAGTGCATATCTGCATATGATGGCTGGCAACGCACATACTTTTCCTTATGGTCATTCCAGTTAGCCGAACAAGGCAGCCAAAGAGACATCCAGGCAGGGAAGGGCTCAAAATGTTTTCAAAAATTTTTATATCAAAATTTATTAGAGATACCTTCAGATGTACATTTTTAAGAAAATTTTTGTTACAAAACTTAATGATCGATAATCTGTATGATCTTTCGGTTCTTATGCCCGCGCAGTAGAAACTTTTTGGTTACTAAGCGATTCAGTCATGACTCTCTTTTCGTACAACTTTCACTTTTGAGAACTAATCAGAAAGAGATAGATGTAGAGAATGAACTCGCAGTCAGGAGAACTTTTCAGCCCAAGTTGAAGATCGTTTCTTGAGTTGATTTTGCTGGACGCATGGACGTAATTTCTTTTGCACTTCCTAACTCTTTCATAGCTGCCGTACTACTTTCAGTCCAAGCCAATCTAATCATTTCTGTCGCTTCAGCTTGTTCTCCGTACATAAAAATCACTCCTAAAAGGACGATACCAGTAAGTTTACCGCTGAAGCATTATTACCGGCAGCAATTTTCTCAAACTGTACGGAAAAAATAATGCTTCTGATAAAAGACATTCTTTTTTCTTTTTATTGCTGAACAAGTCGACATATTTATCCAGGTTCATGCTCCTTGGCAAGCAATTGAAAAAAGTCATAACAGAAAACTTGTTTTGCTTTGTTTTTGTATCAGAGAATAGTCGCAAGAGAACCCTTCCGATATCAGTTTTCTTATAAAATATTATAAAAGTATAAAATACTGATTTGTGGCATGTAATGTCTCTGTGATGTTGCGTAGAATATGTTTACAAATGATACCCTAAAGGACTTTAACCATTGAACGCCTTTAGCCATGTATCTGGCCATTTAGTTTTTTTAAATTATAATTACTATCATTAACAAAAAGAATGAAAATTTTTAATAACAAAATGATTCAAAATCCTTAAGGTAGAAAAATACGAGATCTTATGAAACTGGTTGCAACATATATTTAAGATGTGTAGGTGGATACATAAGCACCTTACAAATAAAAAAAGAAACAAAATCATCCCAGAAGAGATTAATTTTGTAATACGTAAGTAAGTCCGGTCGCTTTGTGTCTCTTCATCTACATGTCAAACAATTTTAGAAGAAGCTTTCCAAAGAACTTCAATTGAAAATTAGTCTCACTAATGTGGCTAAGCACTTCTGGTCTTTGTTCGACATGGTGGAAAACGTACTATGGGACAGATAGTCCATAAACCTTAAAGAGTTTCTTTAAGTCCTGTCGCTTTATGTCTCTTCATCTACAAGTCAAATAATTTTTATAAGAAGCTTTCCAAAGAACTTCAATTGAACATTAGACTCATTAATGAATGTAATGTAAGCACTTCTGGTGTAGTACAAGGCGATGTCTTCGCTCGCGATGGTGGAAAACGTACTATGAGGCGGACAGTCCGTAAACCTTTAAGAGTTTCTTTATAGGACTGATTCACAAACCAATTATAGTATGTATGGGTTTAATGATATTCGACTTACCCTTTCACGCATAAATTTAATGAGCGGTTGATTTTATGCGTGGTGGTCACAATTATTGGCCAAGGTCGTTTGTGGCTTCCTTTATAGCTTAAGGTTTTCATTCATGAACATTTTCTAAAGGTCAAATTTTCCATCCAATAAAACATACAAATCATCACTTAGATATAATATTTGACTTGAGTTAGTCAGAAAAATTCAATCCTTCAAAGTATGGCACAATTTTCTGCCTATTCATGCTTAAGTAGATTTTGCAAAATTTTATTCTTTTTTTTGTGACGAGAGACACGCGACGACGACAACGACGACGACGACGGCATACGTTTTCATAAAAATCAACAAAAAGATGAAAATTTCAATTTGAAATAATTTATAAGTGATGTGTTAATTGAAAACGTGTTTTCAAAAATCTTTTCCATGAATGAAATGAATTTGTACCATGGCCTGGATATCCATTCCTTCGCCATGCTCGCTCGCGCAACTGAACGTTTTAATAATAATAAGCCTTTCTTTTTTTTTTGTTTTTTTTTTTTTTATAATTCATAATTTATGTTCTTTAGGGGTGATTTTTTCATTTCCATTTCGTTGCGGTTGATTGATGGATAAATGTGTTAATGCATTTTCAGATTATAAAGGCTTTTTGGCATTATTTAACAATAAAAAAAAAAAAAAAAGAAATACGAAAAAATCATAGCAAAAAGCCTCAAACAAAGCCGCAAAATATCAAGTCAGGCCGGAATTTTATTACCTCTCTGATGGATGCACTGTGATGTGATGCTTTTAGGTTTCTCTGCGTTGTAATCGTATCGGTATTGCATGACGTGTTTTTTTAATAAAACGATAAAAGCGTATGTGTTAAATCTCATAATACTCACTTTTGTACGGGTATGATTTATTAGCGTATTGTGTAAAGGCAACGGAATTTGTCCCGTGAAAACCGAGTATAGGCTGAGAAAGAGTAGAGTCTCTGCGTTATCAATTGTAATCGAAGAGATTCTCTTATGCGCTTTAATCTACTTATGCACAACGAGCAGAGTCTTGGGACAAACCGGATATATAATAGCCTTACAAACACATTATCATTGCCAGTGACTTTTAATTGGTTAGATAGGCGAATGCGGGGATATTAAGGTAACTCAGAAGTGCTGCAAGCTTTATCAAGACCATATTGTGAACTTACGCATCGAATCTCTGCTGACCACTGTAGAGTTTTACAAATGAAAGAACCACGAAGCCTTGTATATCGCCATCCTTCGTTGATGGGTAGCCCACAAAGAGGAAAACAGGGTTCAGACTGAATCCTTCGATAATTTATTAGTTGAGGACTTTTCATTAAAAATGTATGCCTGCATTCCTTCCTCTGGATAAAGTGCTGTTATGTAAGTATATGTATCTTCCTGGAAACGCATAGCCTTCAAATTGCATGCAAAACACAGGTGGAACAAGAGCCTGCACTTGCTGCTTTGTATCCATCTATTTTTAGCTCCATTACTTAACGGCGGGAACTTTGACAGTCAGAAGAAAAGACTAAATAAGAAAAGATAATTGGACGTTGAACTTGGCAAACAAAAGTGAAAAACTTAAAAATTATTGCAAAAAGTCTTACAAATATACAATCGGTTTAAATAATGGGTCATATAAAAAGTCTCCACGGTTTCTTCCGCGGCTTCGGGCTTCTTTTTGTAGCCTTCTCTTTGCAAATGATTCCAAACTGTCATGTGGTTGATATTTAAAGCCTCCGCTATTCCCCACAGTTTGTGCGCCAGTCTTACTGCACCAGTTGCAAAATTTCATTGACTTTTCGAGCAGAGCGAGGCGCGTTTTTGACATGAAAACATCCGGAACGGAATAGAGCAAGCCACTGTTGGATGCTTCGTTCATTGCAGTATTCTCCCCATACACTTCATACATTTTCTTTTTTCTGCAGCGTTTTTACATTTTGTATAGTAAAAAAGCATCACATAGCGTATTTCCTCAGATATTTCATGAATTTTCAAATCAATATAACTTTTTACACGAACAAAGCATTAGAACGCTATCCTGACAAAAAACGTAAACGGAAATGTCACCTTTTCAGCACATGCTCCTTTTAGACAACCAGATGAGTGTTGTCTGATATATAGGTATTAACACCATTCCGCGGAAAAAACCGCGGTGACTTTTTATATAACGTAATATTTGCCAATAATTATTGTGAGGAGCCTTAAAACTAAAAGTTCCTGCTATCGTCCTAAACGGATATAAGTTTCTTACTTACTTCATTACATCCTGGTTCGGTAGCGCTTAGTTTTCTGCTTAAGATTCGATTCAGTTTGATTTTTCCTTCCCCGTGAATTGGTCCAAAAATATCAATGGGTTTATCGGTAAAACTTGACCATTTTATAAAAAAGAAAATATTTATAGAGAATGTCCATCCATATAAAAGAGCTTTTTGTGGTATTTAATAGCGTTTTTTTGTTTTTTTTTTGTTTTTATTATTTATGTTGGCCTTGTTTTGTGGTTTGTGTTGATCATTAATTACTGCTTGCCATTGACACAATGAATTTTCGCCAGGGTGTCGTGTCGATTGTGTTGCTATTGTATAAATATTTGCTTGTATACGAGGTGCATTCAAAAATCAAACTGACTTTTTATTTTCCCCGAAAAATATTTATCTGTTCATCCACATCTATTTCGTCTCCCCCCCTTAAAGCAATCACCCCTTTAGATATAACGGACTCATGCCAACGCTTTCTCCAATCCTTGAGCCACTTTTGAAAAACTCACCTCAGTCTTTATCTCCTTAATTGTCGCAAAACTTCGTTCTTTCAGGGGTCTTTCCCGTTTTGGCAATAAGAGAAAGTGGCATGGGGCCAAGTCTGGGGAGAGAGCATGAGAGCTCTATTGTTTTTGATCAAAATCTAGCAATTTTGGAACAAACTTAGCTGCCACACGTTTCATTCGAAAAAATTGCATGGTATGAGCCATCCTCAGTAAACTCCTTAATACTCCTCCTCAACGATTCTGTATAAAAATTTTCTTCTCTACTTCAACATTCCCATGCCTTGTTGATGCACTGGTTGGTTGGACCATACCAAGCGGGCATCGTCATCAACATCTTTTCGGCCTTCTGCGAAGAGAGCTGGTAGCACTTACAAACAATTTTGTTTTTAGATCCACCAAATGCCACAAACAACATTTTCAGCGAGTTGGAGCATTAAAACTCTAATACAGTTTCCATTTTTTTTAATAGCAAAAACATCGGCTTTTTATATTTGCGAAAAATGCAAAATGGCTGACATGTGAACCAACAGGAAAATTTAAATGTACTCACATGTACCCGTAGCCTGTAGGAATTTGTAAAATGCACCTTTTTTTGAACCCACCTCGTAGGTAACTTTGACGGACATGCATATATGCGCACGGTGTCAAATGCAAATTAAGATGCTCTAGTTTTCCTTTAAATGTTCCCCAATGTGTGTTATTATTAGTAATTTAGAGAGAAAGGTTAATGATGGAATAAATATACACAAGTGACAGCGAGAGCATATGCATTATGCTAATCGTGTCGAAACCTAATTTAAACAAATAAATAGATAGATACATAGACGTATCGAACAAGTAAATATTTATTTTAAGGACGATGTGTGTCAATATTAATCACAAATAACACCGAAAATAGTCGGCGAAGCTTGCCAGCCAGCCAGCCAGCCAGCCTCTCAATTATACTCTTGACAAAATAAGTCATCCACGATGTATGCGTAATTTAAATTTAATATCTCTATAAAAAGACATATATAATATTATTAATGAGATTTTAATTCAATATTAATTTCCTTTTGATTTACTACACATTTTCATTTTATTAAAAAAGAAATCACTCATTCGCCTCCAACAACGGATATAATAGCAGATATATATAAATATTACTGAAGTTCCTCGCTGTTCAAATTATTCAAGCAAGGAAAAAATATTCTTTTTTCTCGGTAATATTCGTGGGGCGGGGGGGGCGAAAGACATATTTAAATATTATATTACCACACACACACACACAACAAATATTTCATTTTGTTTACGTTTACAATATAGTCGACATATATGTCATAGTCGACAAATTCCATATGTTGTCATGGAAAAAACCACTTGATGGGAATGGTGGCGGCCTACATTTTGTAAATTGACAGACTCTACCCCTCTCTGCTATTCATATACATATATGTATATATATATATATATAAGCGCAAGCATTGCTTGCTTTTTTCTTTTTTTGTAGACAAATGCGCTCTTTATGAAAACTAATGGAATTGCGTCTACGTTAGCTAGCATTAAAAAATAAAAAAAACAAAAAAAAAACTTAAAACACATTTTAACATAATTTTTTTCTTTTTTTAATAAATTTTTTGGTCGAGAAAAATATATTATCTTAAAATATTTAATGTGTATGTGAAATAATTTAATGGAAACATTTGTGGGCAACAAAGTTTTAACATTCATGCTTTCATAATATAATAATATATCAGGTGGTGGGGTTACCACCGCTCTTATCATGCCAAAAATGGTCTTTTATCATTAGTTGTTTGGCTAAACTTTTCCAATATGCTGGCAGAGAGAAATTATTTAAGAGCAGTTTTCTGTTTATAAATAAATAATAAATGAAGAAATTTGATAAAGTGGACATAATTGCTTGCAAAAATTTATGGCGAGAGAATGGTGCAATTATCCTTAGCTCAACTAACACTAAAAGTAGTTATTAGGTATCGCCTTGACATTTGAGGTAAATTCAGCAATTCTCGTTTACTTGTTGTCGGGCGTTCGAAAACACAATCCTCGCCCCCCATCTCAAAGTTTAGCCTTTAATTCGCTTTACTTAATTATCGAACTCGATGCGTATCATCTGCTGCTGGGTCAGACTTGGTAGAACCCTTTATCCAAGGCTTTAATCGCTTGCAAGCGTTCACACACTCTCCCTCTCTTTCTCTCCCGCTCTTCGAAAATTCCTTTCGTTGACAGCATTGACATATGTGTTTGATAAAACAATTTTCATGGAGCAGAATTCCTTCACTGCCAGCAAAGGCCTTGAGCAATCCCCAAAAATTCTGGCACACACACTCGTGTAGCATGTGGCATTAACTCTCACCCCGTTAAGCATGTCGCATATACGCATCCGGTCACCGATGATCAGATTAGGACGGTTACAGTTCTAAGATTAATTCAATAAACGCTGATAAGCACAACAAACATTGGAATCGAAAATGAAAGTCGTTTCAATAAAAAAAAAAAGGAAAACTTTCATCTCCTTAACAAGTTTCTGGGACTTCGAAGTTGATTTATTCTATTAAAAGCCACACAACAAAGCGAAAAAAATAGCTTTAATTGAATACAGTTTTTGTTGTTACATCAACCATGAAAAAATCATAAAATTTATGGTCACTGCGTCGTTACAACTCATGCAAAGGAAAATAACGAAGGCAAACTAAGCAAAGCATTCGTTCCAAGCAAAAAATATAAATATTTTTTTCGCTTTCAAGCAGTACAGTTGACTATAGCAGAGTGTTTTATAACTATTAGAAGCAAATTGCAATTGTATCTTGAGTATCGTAAGAGTTTCGCGTGATGCAATCCTATCTCTGCCTACTGTCTCTTGTTGGAGATGCTAAAATGCGGAAAGGTTGAAATTGAACATAAAATTATGAGCGGAAGGAGACCGTAGGTATGGCAAAGTGTAGAATAGATCAGCGGTAATGTTTCGGTCGTCCATCTGTCTATATAAGGATTTCTGCGCGTGCATTACTTGGGTACAACTGCCTGTGGAATGCTTGTTGCATAAAAAGTAAAAACATACCCCTCCGTTCTTGCCGAACTCGCTAGTTTTACATTGACACGTGCGTTTATCCGTTACAACGGCCGTTACATCTAACCCTTTGGCCATATTAATATAATAAATTACTCTGTTACCCAAAAGTGGCAACCAATGTGGGGCCACGATGTTAATTGAAGGCCACAAATCAAGAATCAAAATTGTGCCAAGCCGCCTATAGAACACATTTATCTAATACTTGCCGCTTCTAGCTTGTGTTTATCTGAAAATCCATTTACACCTTTACGAACGTCATCTTAACCGTGGATAACAAAAATCCTGTTTTTTCTGGTCTGAGGATGTACGATATGTTTTTTGAAAAAACTGCAGCATTGTTTTCAATAAACGGACGAGATGTAGTCGTTTATGGCTCACAGCTTTCACTCGTCGTGTGTGCTCACTTTAAGAAGAATATTAAGACATGTGTTCAACGCAAGCTGAAGTCGTTATTATTTAAAGATTGTTTCAGTAACGAAGAAGACATAATCAGACGTCAGAAATATGAAGGAATAAATTAGTAGATTGAGTTAAGTACTTACATACTTTGATAAGAGCAAGTGTAACGCGCCGGCCTGCCTAAGTCTGTCGTCTTTCATGTCATTCACGTTAACTTGGCGTTAAAAAGGATTCACATTTTGCTAAAGTCATTTGGAGTGACAACCTTTTCATTATCATGATTAAAAGCTAAAGAATTTCATACATAATAATAACCGGTTTATGGCAATTCACGATTAAGTGTAAAAAAAAAAAAATGAAAAAAAAAAACTAAATTACTTCACTAAATATTTATATCATTTATCTTTAAATCTAACACGATATCGTTATCGTGTCGTCGGTGTTTTGTACTTTAATTAAAAAAGATTCCCCAACGAATAGTTTGGCTTTTGTGCGCTACAATAAGCGGTGTGGCTATGTAATCATGTATGCATGCATGGGTTTGCGTTTGTGTGTGTGTGTTTTTATGTAAACACATATGTGTGAAGTTCAAGTTAATTAAAGTTTTAGCCGCACTTGTGTGACATTTTGACAAGTTTATAGTAGATTTTCTTCGAGTAGTTAAAGTCGTTAACAACAACAGCAAGTAATCAGTGACTGAAAAACCGACAGAGCATGGATGCGATGACTAAAACGAAAGATAAATAAGCAGAAATGGTTTAATATTTAAATGCAAGTATTTGTATGTAATATATATATATATATGCTTGCCTGTATGTGCTTGTTTTGTTTTTTTTTTTTTTCCTAATTACATTATTATAAGTATAAATAATTGAGCTCTCAACTCAGGTGTGTTAAGGCATAAATTTTTTGTTTTTTTTGTTTCTTTAATTTATATAATTAATATTGTTCTTAAATAATTGATTTTATTATAATTTTTTTTCTTTTTTTTCAATTATTATTTTTCAAACCGTAATTTTAATTTCATTTATTTTCTCTTTTTTATCGATTTCGTTCCATCTAAAAATTGATTACCACCACTCCCTCCAATTAAAAAAAAAAAAAAAAAAAAAAAAAAAACGATATATGAAATCGAAAAAAAAAAAAAAAACAATAACAAAACCAATAATCCATGTGTGTGCATGCTTGCCAACCACCACCACCAACCAATCATCCTGCTTGTGCCTCTTTCTCTTCTAACCTCTCCAAAATCAATATCATCAATATATCACCAACAATCATCACCAACTACAACAACTACCAACAACAACTACAACAATAATTTAATCATCATCAACTACTATTACTACTACTACTACTACCGTAACCTGTTATATAATTAATTGACAAAAATTTAAATTTGTGCATGCATATGTTGTGTGTTCTTCTTGTGATTGTGTGTATGTGATGATAATATATGTACCCTATTAAAAAATCAAAAAAAAAAAAAAATAAAAAATAAAAAAAATGAATAAATTAATAAATAAATAATTATATAAATTAATTAAACATTAATGATAATAATTAAAAAAATTCAAAAAAAAATTATATTTATATATATATATATATATATATATGCATATATATAAAAAAAAAAAAATGCCGAAAAATCAACTCTCGTACAAATCGAACACGAAAACAATTTCTCTAAAAACCAAATATAAACAACAAAACTAAACAGTTGGCTTAATATCACCACCTACAAATTTTGTTCAATTTAAAGAACCACCACTCTTGGGACCGGGCGCTGCATTTCCACCATTTGCTACACCAGAATTCCATCCCACTACACCGGAAAATTGGAAAGGAGCCACCATACATCCCACTGGTCTCATGAAAGAGCCAGCAGTTGTACCCGGCCGCAATGCCCCTGTGGCATTCACTGCACAAGGACAGACACAGGTACATAACCAAAAATAAACTACTCTCAAAATCTACCTCAATCTATCTACTGCCTCTCTCTTTCTTTCACTCTGTCTTTCTCTCTCTCTCTCTCTCTCTCTCTCTCTCTCTCTCTTTCTCTCTTTCTCAATCTATCTATCAATCTTTCAATCAATCTTTCAATTTCTCTCTCATATAAAACTTTCATAATCAGATATCGAAACACTCATACGCTCCGCTCCGTATTATGTTAGGGAAAATTCATACGCCAAATATAAAACATATTACATAACTCATACGTCTGGCATTCCTTCGTATATGTTTTATAATAACTTCGAGTATTATTAAAAAGGGAACAAAATGACTTGACTTTTGTTTCAATTAAATATAAAAAATAGGCTTTAAATTTTATTAATTAATTCATTTCTAATTAAATCGTATCTTTTCTGGTTTATTTCCTTTTTGCTTCTTTATTTTTTTACAATAGGGAGCTGTCATGATGGTTTATGGCTTGGATCACGATACATCTAATACTGATAAATTATTCAACTTGGTCTGCTTATATGGAAATGTCGCTAGGGTAAGTTTGATAAAAGAAAAATCCTAATCTTTAACTTTAACTATCAATAAAGTATCAATAATAAAAAAATCACATTAAATCGCATCTTCCGCCCATAAATTCTTTATATTAAGTAATTTTAAAAATATTGACCGCTCAAAAAGCCACAATTCCTTAATATAGGCGTTCATTTTATACGGATTCAGTTCATATTCATATGAGTTAACCACCGCTATTTAGTTTAATATTATTTAAAGTAGTAAAGGTAGTTGCAGAAGATACTTCGACAATCGCTTCAACCTAACTACCATTATAGTGTGAAGATATCTGTAGAGAATCGAAATTTATATAAAATTCGTACCTTTTCTTCGGCCTTTGCTTTTTCCTTTTTGGCACGTAATTATTGCCGCCTATGGTTACTCTTTGTTTTGTATAATATGTCTGTGCAATTGATGCTATTACAGTTTTAAATGAAACTTCTTTATGTATGCAGCCTTATGCGAAGTGTTTAAAACTGTTTTCCTATCGATCTATAATTCGTTACCACTGTCATGGTTGCTATTGTGGGACAATATTCTTCGATTTAGTGTAAGAAGAAGATGCACCTGTGTGATAACGGAATTTCCAGAATAAACCAAAACGGTATGCCGGTGCATTTGCACTGGCCACCACTGGCTTTTTTCAGGTTTTTCGCATAATATTTTTGCGTTTCCCTTAATAAAATTTACGAAATCTAGCGAAATGTTTCCAGTCATTTGTTTGCACCCTAATGAAACACAAACAGGTGTGAATGTAAACTGAAATGTCACATTCCAAACGATACATGTCGCCACGCATCACCTACCGTCAAAAATCTCCCAATTGTTTCTCCGCAATCCCTTATTTTATGACTGAAAATATATGCTTCAAGTAACATATAAAAACAAAAAAAGTAAACCAACATCATTGCCATCTTTATCTGTTTTTACTTTCTGTGCTATAAATCGAGCAAGATGTTAACAAGAATGTAGTTAAGTTATCTTTTAAAGGGAGATAAAAAGAAGGGGAACAAACCCTTCAATTAATCAATCAATCATACAATTAAATCAATCAAATCAATTAAAATTTTTTTGCTGACCAAATAATAGCTGCGAAGAGTGCTTGCACTTGCACTTATAAGCAGCATGTGCATTGAAATGGCTATGACGTAATGCATAATGTTAGGAAAGGTGTGCGAAATTTACCGATGTAATCAGCGAATTTATCGAACAATGAATAATCTAATCTAGCTAAGCTTCGACGAAGTGCACGTTAGACAGTCTACAAATTCAGGCACAATTCTGGTTTAAGTACATGCCGCCGAGTTTTATATTTGATAGTTTTTTATTGATCTATAGCTAGAGCGACGTAAAAGATGATACATTGCTTTGGTTATTTTGCTTGTTGTTCTGAGAAGCTCGCATTTACTTGATTTTAAATTTTTACACCACATAGTTTTCATAATTCATCTAACACCCAAAAGGAAGCTTCAAAGATCCTATGAAGTATATATATTCTTGATCAGCGTGATCAGCTAATTTTGAATTGAATTAGCCATATCTGTCTATGCGTGGTGCTTGTTGTTGGCACTTTCCTGGTCGCATAAATGAGAATATTGACTTCAAATTTTGTAGCAGCATTGAAAGTCTATACAAGCAGATTGGCAATAAAAATGGACCCAATTGGTCAGAGCAGAAGCCCGCTGTGCAGCATAAACTGAAAGTAACTCCGTTTTTGCTAACAAAAATTTGTGGGTGTTTGCTCGTTACCCAGAAATTATAAAAGCTACGAGGATGAAATTTTCTACACTTCCTCGACGAAGCACTCTGCTTTTTACACTCAAAAATGGCAACACTCACCCATGCCCAGACAAAGTTACGGGTGATTAAATTTTATTTTTTCACTTTTTTTGAGATTTTATTCTTACTTATCATAAGGCAAAGAAGACAGACTGCTTAAAACTCTTTTGTGCACTTCTCAAATGAGGATATATTATCTGCCTAAAAATGTGTTAATTCCATCTATACCTGAATGGATTAATTTTTTCTGAATAATACCATCGATATGGATATCAAATAAAAGAGCTTGGAGAGTAAAATGCGAAAAACATAGTGGTGGGTATACGAGATTCGGCTATAACTTTCTTACTTGTTAATCAAATCAAATATCATATGCAGAACTGATGCCTGCAATAATCATTAAAGAAAGCAAGTTTCCTTCCCCTGATATTTTTGATTTCTGAATCTATTTTTACATGAATACATGAATTCATATACGGATCATAAATATATACAAACTAGAATTTAAATTTAATGCCAAATTAAATTTTAGTGAGCCCACCCACTTAAACTTTGTATATGTGCATGGAAAGTACACTACGAACGCTTCATTCATTGTTTCGTCAAAACACATTTAAAAGGATTTAACAACAATGGCAGTGTAGTATAAAAAATATTTCGAATGAATGAAAAGTATCTCAGCAATTGCTAATTGAAAATAAACTGATAGCGATTAAAGAAATTGAAAAAACACGGATAAATGTTCATTAGCAAAGATGAAAGCAAAGCAAATAGATAACAAAAAAAAACTACCATCGACATTGAGTTGAAATTTAGGAAATCATTGTCCAAAGTGAACAATAAATCGCTTGCTTTGTTTAGCTCCTAATTGCAAACGGTTTTGTAAATAGACATGGAGAGCCATATTGCATATGTGTGTGAACTGATAAAAAGTGTTTGAATTTAAAACTTAATCTACAGAAAGTTAAACTGAGATCGGGCAAATTTTAGCCTTTTTAAGGGTAATAGATAGACGGGAGAAATGATGAAAGAAAACTAATAAAAACCGTCTCCAAGTGTAATAAGGTGCTAAAGAAATCTTCTTTCACTGAATGTAACATAAGCCAGGCCTTCACTGCTCAGTCATTGCAAACATGGACGCCTGTCTAAAGCATGGCAGACAATTGAAATATATTGAGCCTTGGACATTAGGTTATAACAAGAAACAAGGTAAGGGCAGATTTGGCGGTTTCATGAGCAACTGACCATTGTCGCAAGCAGGACACGTCGCATCCAATGGCTGACATGAATGAAAGCACCTAGCATTACGTTCCAACCGATCATGTGGACATTTTGTGGAGAGGTGCAACTCCGAAAGACTTTCTGCATTCAAATCTTTGAAAAATGATTCAGTACCTGAAACAAGGTTTCTCTTCATTCAGAAAATGAAATTATAGGAAATGAAATTAAATTTCCTTGAATATAAATCGACATACAATATAATGACTTCCCTCAATATTTTCCAAGTTGTTTAATACATGATATGAATGTCGACAATAGACAATATCTAGTCTATCTAGTGCTATATGCAATTGTGGCGAAATTCTTACATTCTTGATGAACTAAACTTTTCCTTTATTAGAAGAATCGGATTGGGAACAACTAATCGTAACGACCTCCTGAGATATCAGCTACAGAATGCAATCCCAATTCATTGCATTACTTTATTAAAACTATTATTCTCAATATAAAATTTTTGTATCCATCACAGAAGAATCAGGAATATGTTCATTTTGTCAAAACGTTTGTAAGACACAGAAGAACGCTTCAAAGGCCCCTTACATGGGCAACAAATTCAAAACCGATTTAAACATGCCTGTATGAATATCTGTCTATCTGTCCGTCTGGGTAATGTCTGTGATAAGAACTCTCCTACGATCGGCTTTAAAGACGTCGGAAACATTGGAAATTCTTGCGCGCAGATTGGTACTGAAGATGAGACAAACTTGCATATGAGAGTAACTTGCACATGTTCTCCATTTCACTGTCTGGCGTAAGTAATCAGTTTAGGCCGTTCTTTACATTAATCCTGCTGTTAGATGAATAGGTCTTAACTTTACGAATTTGCGTTACGCCCGTTTTTCGCTTTAGTTAAGCGATGTTTGTGCTTGCATTTTAGGCGGGCTATCTCGTTGAAAGCCCTTAACGTGTTAAGTCTTGCTTCTATCCATCGAAAATATTCTTTTAATAAAACGTTTGATTCGAGTGTTAGTTAACTCAGCGACACTAACACACTGACTTTCTTACATACGAATATATAAAAATAAATTTCTTTAAATTACGAATTTTCAACCTATTAACGTCTAATGAAGAGAAAAACTTTGCTTCAGACATAAGCACTTTGCAGTATCTGAATAAAGATCACAGTTAGTTAAGAAAGACTTCAAGGCGGTATAAAAAAATTTTTGAGAAAAAATTAAGAAAAACTTATGATTATTCATAGAGTAATGCGTAAAAGACAACATAATTTATCTTCATTCAAAGTTTGCAGATAGAGATAGAAAGAAAGAAACAGAAAGGCACGTTTGTCTTCCTTTCTTTCATTCCTTCTTGTTTTTTTGCGAAAAGTTATTTGGTAAACACTGAATGAAAAAGAAATAATGAAACGGATAATCGATTACCTTTTTCCTATTCTTTGCTTTAATTCCTTAACTTCCTTTCTTTCACTCATCCCCAAGAGTGGACGGGGGAACATTTTCTTTAGCTTATGATATTTTGTAAGAATTTATTGACTTATGTTCAATAATAACCGAAATATAATCATTTGTGTAAGCACGACTGAGCATAAGAATATTTTTTAAGCTAAAACCCATTAATATCGTTATTCTTCATTCAATTGTTGTAAGCAGTGGGCGTTGAAAGTAATTTATATATTTATGGTATCGTCAAATAACGTAACGTAAACTTGCCATGCAATAAAGTCTTTAATATCTATAAATGACAAGATATGTTTTTATAAATAACATCATCATTATCGTTATTTCGTGTTTATGAACACTTCGCTCCTCCCTCTCTCTCTCTCTCCAACTCTATATATATATATGCATACATGTGTGAAAAGCAAGTATAGATTACATTGTTACTTTAGTATAGCAGAAGATATCATTCTGTCATTAGAGCAAACATTCACTTACCAAATGTATCCTCTTTTATTGTTGTTGTTATCGCTGTTGTTTTTTTTGCTTTACTCTACTTCTTCTACTGATTACATTCAATTCTATTGTTACTATCCACCCATCAGCGAGAGGATGTGCATTAAATTTGTCAAACATTTGCAGCGTACGAGTCATGATTAGCAAAATACGTACAAATAACAAATTTGGTTTAGTTACATCCATCTGTCCGCCTCGTGATAACTGAGCTTTCGAAACGTTTACCCCTAGAGCAATAAATTGGAATTCTTTAGGTTAACTCAAACGTTTTCCGGATCTCTCCTAGTAGTTATTGCACACTTGTATCTTTAGTTTATTATTATTATGAAGAAGAAGATGAAGAAGATAGTATTGGTTAGCCATCTCATTGTCAGTGCAAATGAATACACGTCTTATATACTTTTACATACTTCTCCAATACGTATTTCGAAACACAACCTTAAGACATTTGCAATGTTCACCGTCAGTAAGCCTCCTTTCTGACATATATATGGCACCACTGTTGAACGATCCATCTTATGATTTCTGAGTAGGAACAAGTTTCGAAAGAGAAAAGGCATTTTCTGCATAATTTTTCTTGTTTATAATCGTAAAGGTAAAAATGCTTTCCAAGAAATCAAAAAATTTTCCAATGTGAAGACTGGTTTATAAAAATTTCATTTCAACAACTTTCATATTGAAGATGAGAGATGTACCATGTTCTAGCATGTCAGTTGAAGCTGATGAAGACAAAATAAAGGGATTAACTGATGCAAACCGCGCGAATTACAATTACGAATACACTGAGTGATTACATTTCCCAAATTCGATCATTTATAATAATATACGTATCCACTATAGAGAATCGTGTTTCATTTTGACCAAAAGAAAGGAAATGACTTTCCGAACAACATAATAATGTTACATTTGTTGCAGACGACTGGTATTTGGCCGGTGTTAGCTTAAATAATATGATGGCAATAGATAGTGAAACTTCCTCATATGCCAACAGGAGTGCAATCTAACAAGTAAGCAGGAGAGACGATCAGTTACACATGTAGATATCAGTTCTCAATTATACATATATTACATACATATATATATATATATATATATATATTCTTGATTGGCTTAAGATTTCTATTCGTCTCATCTGTGCATTTCATTGATGGAATCTCCTCAAGGCCTGGAAACTTACGCTATAAAGCTAGAACACTGCGCTTATATACCTATTCTCAGTACTCGTAGGTAGTATCTCTTCCTAGGTAGTACTTCTTGGTGGTAAATCCGATCTCTCAAAATATATTTGATGGATGAATAATTTACGTTTGGGTAACAGACAATAATCCGAATCCTAGCGGACTTGTAGCCTATCATCAAGGAAAGAGGAACGTCATATGATTATGACACTTTGTATGTAAAATTGTCAAGATTTTGCCCCAGTACCTAAGTGTTTCAGTTCCGCCAATGACAAAAATTATAATAAAAACTTAAGTGACAATTATTTTAGACTTGCCCCAAAAAGCGATTATAGTTTTTTTTTTGTTCCTTGTGACCTACTCTCGCACATTGAACAAGTGGATGTTCAAGGCAATCTATGATTATTTTCTTCTTTGTCCTTTTTTTTTGTGTTTGTTTTAAATTTGCTTTAAACTCTTTTTTAAGCCCCATTGTTCTTCTCCTTAAATGCGTTGGGATTGCTTGACTTGTAATTTATCAATGAATCATTTAAACTACAATGCACTCTCTCAATGTACGACTTGAATGAGTGAAATAAATCAACAGACGTATGTCGTGTGGGGTCACAAATGTAATAAAATGTGTTTTACTAAAAGAAACTTAAGTTTCTAAGGATTTTATATCAAATTACCAAAAAAAAGCAAAAAAAAAAAATCCCAAAAGATTTCTAAGTTGCTTAGAGCAAAGCAACCTTCCTTGCCATAGTGATTGGTCGATAAAAACAAACATCAAAAATTCTTAAGCACTTGTGTGCACTGCATAAGAAGAGAAGCAAAAGAGCTATTCATTTAAAAATTAATGATTTTAATAAAATCATTTAATTATTTTCTTTTGTTTTTTTTTATTTATTTTTTTTTTTTTTTTTGGTTTCTTGGATATTAACGAATATTTATATTAAATGGTTTTTCTTCTTTTCATCATTAAGTTTGGTGCTTTGGTTTATTGTTTGGATTAAATAACCATTCATTTCGCGCCATTAAATTTTTTATTTCATTAATCATTCCTTCAGGACATTTATATTAATTTATTTCATTAAAAAAGATTAAACACGAAATGACTGACATTTAAAAAAAGGATGAACGACATTGATGGAAACACATTTTTAATTAAAGCATAGCATTAAGTCTCGTTAACTTTGTTTAGCAAAAATTTATTATAAAACTTTCTTTTCAATTTCTTTCACACTCTGAGGTGTTTCGTCGTTATCCTTTATTGAATAAATAGGTTGGAAAAAAAATGCGTAGAAATTCACTTCAGAGCTAACGGACGCATGACAACACGTTCTTATTACTTTGCATATCCAATAGCAGCATAGACTAGAATTGGAAAGGATCTCTCTCTTTATCCTAATTATGAATTTCGATTATCTAGTAATTCGTTCAATTTTCAGTTGCTTTTCACATTTAAATGATTTCGATGCGTTCGGTGCGTTGTCGCTTAGATATTTAAGATCATTGCATGCATGTGTGCATATTTCTTTTAGCTCTTATCCTCCCGTTAGGGAAAAATCATGTACGAATAAGAACACCATAGGCGTGCAAGGCCGACCATTAGATACCCTACAGCCTGGTACAATTAACTATTCACTCGTTTTAGTAATAATACACCAAATATTGCACATTACTTTCATAGAAAGCCCGCCTATTGAGACATGACCAAAACGTCACTAGATCTGATCCAAATTTAGTTAGCTTAATTTGCTTTCTAAAAATTTTATTATTCTTCAGTTTCCGTCATAGAACACTAGAAATTAGGTTCTCCCTCTATAGAAGGGATTACTTTTCGTGATAACCTGCGATCTAAAAAATAGACCTATGTGATCCAAATCACAAAACAATTTGCAGGAATAGCTCCCTTGGATCAATATTAAAAATTAAACCATTTTCTAAAGAGCTCACTGTTCGTGAGACATCTTGGGGTACAAGTGGGGTCCAAGATATAGATCCGATTCACTTAATTTTTATGCCAAATTAGTATTATAAACAAACAAACAACAAACAAATCATTCAAACATTAAAAATTAGGGTTTTTTGCCTTTTCGTGAAAATATACAGTCATATCTAAAAAATGGACCAGCATGGTTCAAATTCGATAAGACTGATCTGTTTTCAATTTACTATAATATGAATCAATCTTCTCCGTGAAATATTGAAAACTAAATCTTTTTACCATATAATAGGTGCAGTCTTTGTAGGAACAGTTATAGCAATGAGAAGCGTTTAAAAATATGCCACAGCCGAATCAAATTTTTTATTCCAATTTGAAATGTTCTAATACAAGCGAGTTTTTTCGAGAAATTTTGAAAATATCAATATTTTTCCATTTAATGACTCTTCAAAATAAGATCGTGTATCGGGAATGATCCAAAAACTGGACCGATCCGAACCAGTTGCAACGGCATTCTTCCTTCAGCCAAAGCACGTCGGTGTACAAAATTTCATCAAAATAACTAAAAAATTACTATCTGTAATTTAAAAAAAAGAAAGCATGACAGACGGACAGAAAGGCTTAGATCAGCTCAGAATCATTTTCATTCAGCACAATGAAAGATGGATATGTCTTAAGTCCTTCTGGAGGTTGGACATGTCCCACAAGTCGTGTAGGTTGTTAGCAAAAATTTTTGCATTTATAGTCATAGGAATTCATTTCAATTACAATAATAGTAAAAATAACGGTAATATAATTATATTCATTAAGGCAAATAAAGCTAATTCCCTTCTCTTGTATCTAAAAATTTCGATTTCGTTTTCATTTATCTTGAATTCAATTATTTTTTGTATTTTGTTGTAATTTTTTTCGTAAATTATTCGAAAAATTCAAAAGTTTTTTATAATCCATCCACTTTTCCCAATTCCTAGAAAGTTATATTTATGTAATGCAGTCATTATATTTATACATTGTTGTATATGATTTATGGATATATATACGTATATATAATCAGATTCATGGAATTTTTGATTTCATTATTATTATTATTTTACTGTTGTAACCGCATGCATAGCTTTATGAATAATGATTTTGTTTATTTATTGAATTTTACTTCAGCTATAAACATATTTACTGCACATTGCTTACTACCGCAATCAAAAATTATTATTTTAACTGCTAGTTATTTTAATGATGATTTATAGATAGAAAAAGAGGCCTCAAGTTGAATTTTTTTTCTTTTTTTTTTTTTTGTTGTATATTTTGTATTCAAATAATTGCATAGCCTTTAAGGAGGAAAAAGAAAAACTCTTTTAAATTTCATGATGTTATACAATAACAACTATTGAAGTCAGACTTCAAAGACTAGAGCTCTCTCTGTTAAGCCAAAGTGTATGAGTATATGAGAGGAAGATGATAACCAAAAAAAAAAAAAAAAAAATGAATTTTGCGAAATTGTGCCTCCTATATATATAGGACGTCTGACCGTCAGGGAATCTAACCAAAATGAAATCCTTTCAGATAAGCGAATTGCTCAAATAGAGAGTTTTTGCAATGATTATCTTAATATTAATTATTATTATAATTAAAAAAGTTATTAATTGCATTGGGGGACCATGTTCTTGGGTGATAATCTCAAGGCGGGAGACCATACTTAGTCGTAGCCCTAGCCAGTGCTCAGCCAGTAAAGGCATGACACTTATTAATCGGCCAGAGGCACGGAAAGCTGCGACCACTATCTCCCTATCTCTTTCCCTTTTCTCACATCCCTCTGGCCGTCGTCGCACTACATGAATAGAGGACATCTCCTTAGTGATTGATGGACCATTATCTAAATCACACATTAGAACTGCAAATTATTTCACCAAATCTGCTTTGACCGAGCAAGACGTTGATTTTTTAATGTTTGCTTTTTAAATAGCCCCGAGAAATATTTGTTTATATAGGAGACAAATCAGGCATGCAGACAAACTACTACAAGTCTTTCTGCGCAGCAATAAGCCTGAGAAACGTTTGTTCTGTCTTGCTGCATACTGTTCCAGAGTAATATCAACATAAACTGCTTCCAAGTTTTTTGACCCTTTAGGGCTGCTTGCGATCAGATCGAGATCGGCTGCTTTTTATACGTATCACTCAAGGATGCGATGTATATTCATTTTGTCAAAACCGGATATAATTTTCTTACTTATTATATTTGAATACATTATACACTGTATGCCAAGTTTGGCCAAGTTCTACTTCTATTCTTAGAACAGAGAGCTTTTCATCAACAGACCGGCGAGGGGCGTAGAGGATTAAATCGGCCATGAAAAAAATATATGTACTTTAGGAAATGTCTCGGGCGTATAAAAATTTATATTACCAGCCCATCGCCCTATAGTAACGTTTGTATGAAGGTATTATTCGCCATTTTAGATCACACCATGGTCTCCTTTGGCTTTAACTCTCCTGGGCTTAGTGTTGATGATATGCAATTACGGCGTCTATTAGTTATGCTTTTCATGCAGTCGCCAACTTTTCAATTCTATTGTAGCTGGCAGCAGTTAATGTAAACTGCAAACTGTAAATTGTAAACCTTTACCGATACGATTGTTTTATTCCACCGAGAGCAATTTCATCAACTCTCTCTCGCACATTTTATTTAATTCTTCTATTCATGTACTTAGGAAACATGTTAACATGTGTATTTATCACCTCAGCATTTGCGTTGCATTCAAGTGTCACTTGACTGCTTATGACAAGAGCGTTAACATCAACATAATAATAATCATCGTCATCATCATCATCATCATCATCATCATCATCATCTCTGCCATCATGTAATCACATGTATATATGTATGAGACAATTAGGAAGCATTAAGTCTTAGTTCGCTTCTGTTTCCTTTTATTTATTTCTTTTTTTTTTCTTTTTTACATTTTATCTACTTAAACTTTAAACATTAAAGTTTAGGGAAAAATAATGTAAAATAGGAACAACACGAACTGTATATATATATATATATATATAAAACATGCAAGAATGCTCTTTAAACTGCAGTTATAACGACTGACAAACTGACACTGTTCCGAAGTTAATATTTGTAATTGCTGTCGTTGTCGTCGTCGTCATCGTTTGGTTTGTTGCTGCTGGTGCTGGTGCAGGTGCTGGTAGCGGGTGACCTTTTCAACAAATTAAATATGAAGAAAGCAAGGATAAAAATAAAAGCCTTCGGTTGAGATACGTTTTTAGCACCGCTATATATATATATATATATGCCCGGCATTAGAAATGCCTATACTGTAAAGAGAGCAAAATTTAGCATAATTACTGCTAAGCAAATAATAGCCATAGAGGAGAATGCCTAAAGCAGGAAAAAGGTGGATAAGAGAGGAGTTTTTTGCCTTTGTGTGCTAAAGTTGAACGTAACGTGCATAACTGCAGTCAGCCGGGGAGTCATGCGTTTATTGAAATGGCAGGCATATGGAATTCTTTCTTTTTCTCTTTGTTTTGAAGGTTTTTTTTAAACTGTATTTGCAGGGCATGATGTTGTTTCAAGCAATTAATTCCAATTAACACATAAAACGGTTCTTTTTTTTTTTGCTTTTTTTTTATCTTCCATTCGTCAGGAGGAAAGCTCATCAAATTTGGAGGACTTTTGTAGAACTCCTCTGCTGCTACTTTGTTACAGTTAATACTAAACTGCCAAAGAATACGTGATAGTAGTAACATTCTGACATAAAATTGAAACGACTTCACAGGACTGCCTTTGCAATATAATATAATAGAGTAGAGTAACGAGAAAATCATTAGCATTTCATGGCTTACATGACTTAAAGTAGTGTAATATATATGTGTATGGGCAATAAGAAATGGAAGAAGAGAAAAAAAAGTATAAGAAATATGTTCATGTTCGCTTTATACTTTTCTTGGGTTTTTTCACAAAGCATATGAAAAGAGAAGGAAAAAAAAAAAAAAAAAAAAAAAAAATGAGAAAAACATGAAATATTACAAGTCGTTGTTGCTAAAAGGAAAACATGAGGATTTCTCAGGAAATAATTTTAAGCTACCCGAGTGAAGACACACAACACATAGCAGCAGCAGTAAGTGAAACAAACGACAAAACTATAAAACAAAAAAATTTTTTTTTCTTCCGCCCTGCTTTCTTCATGTTTGATGCTTTTCTCAGCCTTTTCATTTTTTTTTTTTTTTTTTTTTTTTTTTT
>CCAG010008356.1:0-19211 GCA_001077435.1 Glossina morsitans morsitans
CTGCTTTTTTTCTTGTTTATGGTTTTTTCAGCCTTTTTTTTTTTTTTTTTTTTTTTTTTTTTTATTAATTCATTTCTTTTATTTTTTTAAGAATTACTTTCGAAATAGCAAAATCATCAAAAATTTTGCACGCATTTGCTCTTTTACAAGTTCCATAAAGAGAATATTAGAGTTATCGCTAAAAAAAAAACAAGAAATGAAAAATGACTGACAAGGGACACAGAAAGAAGGGGTTAAATAGAATTTATATGACAGTTTTCCTTAAAAGGTTTCCTTGCTTCACAATTCTCTTAATAACTTATGAAACTAATGCTGTTCTGCGACATAAGCTTTCTCTAAATATGATTTATGACATTTTTATTACTTAAATCGTGAAAAGAAGTTGCACTGAATATTATATGGATTAAGTAGATATATATATATATATATATTAGGATGGTTTTTAGGTCGATTTGTCTGCTTTTTTATTTTTTTAATTTTTCTGCAAAGCAATTTATTAAGGCCATCAAGAGGTGAAACGACAAAAACAATTCGTTAATATAATAAAATCTTGCAATTCTCTGCAACTCAACGCGCGAATAAAGCCTAAAAGCGTGGCAGAGCATTTGAAAAAAAAGTCATCTTCAAAGTATGCAATAGAAGTTTTTGATTTTTTTTTTTGGTCTAATGCTTTAACTTAATTATAATTCTTGCATAGCCTAAAAGCAGACAGCAAATTGAAACGAACTCTAGCCTAAAAACAAGCAACAATATGAAAGAAAAATATATTCTTTTTAAAAATATGCAACAGAAATTTTTATACAATATTTCGTTTATAAATTTCTGATATCTTTCAATGCCCTACACCACTTGTTGTCTTGCAAAGATGTGTTAAATTTATGCGGATGTGCACATAACCCAGGAGAACTTGAGATAGAAGCTACTTTAATTGTTATACCGATCAATATGGACTCACATTCTAAATCGATCTACACTTGTGTCTTTGTCTGTCCGTCTTGTATTTTTGTGTTCAACTTACAGGTGGCGATTTTTGATGATGGTGATTTTACCCAATAACGAACGACGTTGAAAATGGTTCAGATATGAAAAAGTGGTCCCATCTGTTGTTGTCAGTTTTCTTGAAGCCCGCAAAATCTAAAATTTAGAATAGTGCGCTCTTCAGTTAACTTCGAGTTTGGCGTCTAAGGGAGTCGCCTTGGCTGTAAACAAATAAATATTTAATACTTTATTATACCAAAATATAATATTTTATAGCTTACTTTGATCTGAAATTTACTGCAAATATACGTATAGACCGCTTAAAGCTTCAAAACTGCAATAATTACATTACAAGGGTAGACTGCGCATGCATACCGAGATAGACTACAGATTGCGCTTAAAGTTCTTAAGAGAGGTGCAATGATCCAAAACCTACTGCAAATATATTCAAAGCCATCTAAATTTTAGAAAAAAGTTTTTACAATCCTATGCAATTAGCTGAGATGATCTCTCCGGGCTCATGATAATGAATAATATAATCTTGCAACACAAATGCAACACTATTCTAAGAGTTTAAATTGTTAGTGGACATTCTCCTTTTTCTATCTTATTATCGTCAATTACGTGATATACATAATACCTCCTTTAGACGACGGCAAGACGGCTAAGACAACACTAATGGGGACACATAAAAATGGTCGTCTCAAAGGTTTCCTTCAAAAATGATACAATCATTCCAACCAACGTCTCTCTAACATTTCGGTATTTTTTTTATAAAAAAATCTGTAAAGGTTCTGCCATTGTAGCTTCTGGCAAAGAGTCTTTGTTTCATACTCAGAAAGTGCGGCACCAATATTTGTTCGACTTTCATTTAGCTCAATCCTGACTCAATATGTGATAAATACCTTCCTTCCACCTCATAGCCTCTGCCAGATCCTAAACTTAATTCGACGGTCGATGAACGTCATTTGAAGCAACTAAGCGATATTATCATCAGTAGTCGCAGTTCTTGGCCGTCGGCAGTGTTCATCGTTGTTATCCAAGTTAACAGGGTCACTATTCAAATCAAGCACTCAACATTTTCACCTTGTAAACGACCGTGCAGGGGCTATGTGCACACAGCGTCTAACTCTGTCTGGAAATTGTGCAGGCGTGTATTGCTCTTCAAAATCAAATAAGTAATGAACGACGACTACAAGAAACGCGATTTTTTCCTTTTTCATAAGACTGCTTACATCGACTCAATCAAACGATTGTCAAGCATCAATTGCTAATCAAAAATGTCTGAAATTTTGGTGTGTAACTCGTCAGCGGATGGAAAACTACGCTCTCCAACTTTTGTGGTCGGGTGCTATCTTCATAATGAGGTCAGAAACTTTACAAACAATCTATCTAATAAATGGTAGTTTGTTTTTGATGTTGCGTCGGCCTCTTTATTAATATTCGTTTCATGTGATTTTTCGCTCTTACAACTTTCCCCGGCATTACTTATTATTGGCAGACACCGAAGAGGAAACGATAATGGCAAACCATGCAAAAATAAACGGAAGTTTCTTTAGCTAGCTATCATCACCAAGCGAGCAGTTGAGGAGTCACTAAAATGCAAATACACTTTGAAGACATGTCTACTTAAGCAACAATAAAACAGGCAGAGATTCTCGGACTTTTAACCTGCGGAAAATAAAATTCCGAAACATCCGACGAGTGGGTCTGCTCTCTATAAATGACAATAATAGATTCACTCGAAGGAGGACGTAAGCTTCTTCACTCAGTGTAGTGTTATTGCTTTTATTCAGTAAAAAATTGATCCGAAGAAGTTAGTAAAATAAGGAAGAGTAGTTCACAAAAGCTGTGTTCAAATTGGGGGGCGAGACGGCTTAAGTTTTCGTTATTAGAGAGCCATTAAAAGATAACCTTGAAAACAGGTCATATTCTGTAGTGAAGGAAAGAAAGTGTTTTAGTTAACTTAACTCTTAGTTAGCAAAAGTCTTTATATAGAAATCCATACGTCGTTGATGTGAATTTTGAAAAATTCATCGCTGTTGATATCACATCAAACAGTTATTGAATTGTTTTTTTTTTTTTTTTTTAAGGCGTAAGTGAAAGTGAACTTTGTTAATTTATGCATATTTGCACCGGACACACTTTTCAGCAACCTACTACTAATATGTTTGGAGAAAAAAGAAAAATGAAAAAAAGCCGTTAAACGTTTTTAAACGATCGTAAGGCAAAATTGTACTTAAAAATGCAATGAACCTGTTTACGCGCCGCGTTTCTATATTATTTTGAAATCACACGCTATGCGATAATTGCGTGTAATAGAAACATGCGACGTATTTATGGTGGTTATAGGTGTGTGCGTTTTTGTGTTTGTGAATGCTGGTTCGACCAGCCAATCAAGTATATTTTGCAAACTCATACGGTTATGCGGTATAGCGGTTACAGTAAGCAAGTAAGATGGGCGAACGGACGAACGGACGAACGATTCGATAGGCCAACAATGAAATATTTTAGTTACACTTATGTATTTTTAAGTGGTTTTTGTTATTTCGCTTGTTGTTGTTTCTGCCAGAAAATTGACCAAAAAAAACAAAAACAACAAATTTTTATGTTAGCTAAAGTATCTCAATAGCAAAAACAAATTCAGTTACACTTCAATTACACTGCAATGTGTGATGACTTTGCCTTTGTGTGTGTGTGCGTGTGTGTGTGTGTGTGTGTGCATGCGCGCGCGCATATGTGTATGTGCGTCTATGTTATGCTTATATCCCTACATGAATGCATGTACGTATACATAGGTGTTTATAAATATGTATGTATGTATGCATATATCAGCGATACTCTGCAGTTTGCGGTCCATGTTTGATGGTTTCTATTTAAAAAAAAAAAAAAAAAAAAAACGATTCAATTGAATTGATTTGATTTCAGTTGGGCTTGCATTTTTCTTTCGCCAAAGCAAAGCAAAGCAAAGCAAAGCAATGCAAAGCAATCAGGCCAATGCAGCCATGAGGGCAATACACTATGAATAGAGTTTCTTTTTCTCAGCCGGCTGGTGCCACGCGAAAATGGTTAAAAATCCAGTTTTCTTGCAATACGAGAGCTAGAGAAACGTACTATTTTTCAGTTCATAAAACTAACAAACGTAACGTTATGATAATGATGATGATGGTGTTGTTCATTACCATTAAATAGCTAATAAAAATCATGAACAACATGCGAGCAACATGGCCACCAACATCAGCAGCAGCATCAACAGCTGAGCTGAGCAATCTATTCTCACATATTCGGTCATGTTTGCACGAATGTGTGCCTTGTGTGTTGCTTGCGAAAAATTATAATTGCAATAATTTTAGGAAAAAGTCTATATTACTCCACAACCACTTTAGAAAAGTGTTGCGTAACAAAGCAATTTTGAAAAGCGGTTTTTATTGTTGTTTTTTTTTCTTTTTATCTTTCAATTGCTTTCTAGTTAGTTATTATTCGTTTGAGATTATTCTCCGTTATTGTTATGTATTGTTGTTCTTGTCGTTGCAGATTAAGTTTTTGAAAACCAAAGAGGGTACAGCTATGGTGCAAATGGGTGACTCGGTTGCTGTCGAACGTTGCGTCCAACATTTGAACAACATTCCCATCGGCACTAATGGCAAAATACAGATTGCTTTCTCCAAACAAAATTTCTTATCCGAAGTTATAAATCCATTCTTATTACCCGATCATACACCCAGTTTTAAAGAATACACAGGCTCCAAAAATAATCGTTTCCTATCACCGGCTCAGGCCAGCAAAAATCGCATACAACCACCAAGCAAGGTAAGCGATCAAAAAAATGAATAAAATTTCATTATTTTTCCCATACTTTTCCCACTTTTTTTTTAATAAATGATGTTTTTTCCTCACTCTTGCTCATTCTCCTTTTCAGATTTTACATTTCTTTAATACACCACCCGGACTCACCGAAGACCAGTTAATTGGCATTTTTAATATTAAAGAGGTACCCGCCACATCGGTGCGTTTATTCCCTCTCAAAACAGAACGTTCCTCATCCGGTCTTATTGAATTCCCCAATATAGCTCAAGCTGTCTTGGCCATCATGAAATGCAATCATCTACCAATCGAAGGAAAAGGTAAGCGAGGCGTTATACTATACCTTAACAAATGCTTTACTTGACATCATCAAGACCAAAATCGATTAAAGTAACGTCGCTCGGTTTCTGTCTGTCCTGTTTCTGTCTGCCGAGAGTCCCCTCAGTCAATCAAATCTGAGTTAGTGAATATTGCATATTTTAGAAAAATCCTTAAGGAAATCCATGCGATGTGTGTGTGTGTGTGTGTGTGTGTGTGTGTGTGTGTGTGTGTGTGTGTGTGTGTATGTTGCACAGTCGAATGTTATTCCGAAAGAATTTAAATTTAACCCACAAATCTCTCAAATTTCTTACACAAATATTTTCTCATTGATTAAAATGTTGTCTAATTTTAATGTTCTACATAACACACACACAAACACAATATATTGGTTTTATTTGAACCAACTGTGTGTGTGTGTTCGAGAATACATTTTAACTACGTACGAGTGAGTACGTTTTCAATTGCTCTCTCTCCCAGCAGGCTTTGTATGTCAAACTTTTTAAAAAAAAAAAACATTTTTTTCCAAAACATTACTTGTCTACAAATAAAATTTATTACATTATTGCTTAGGATTAGAGTCTGTCTCTCTCCTCTCTCTATTGTTGTGCAAACTGAATGAACCGCTTGTTCATTCAGAAACGAGAAAAAATTCCTTTATTGTGTAGCGAGCAGTAATTAAGTGTAAAATTTGTTTGAAAAATCGAGAGAAAAAGAAAAAAAAGAAAAATCTCAACTACGTTAATAATAAGCAAAACAAGTAAGAAAATTATATTCGGTCATGACCGAATCTTTTATGCCTATCGCCTATCGTTATCCTAGAAAAGACGAAAAAAGTAAAAGTCATGTTCTACTATATGAAGTGGGCGGGGCTTATTTCGTCTGGCCGTTGCAGACATGTCTTCATTTTTCCTAAAGGGGGAAAATGTTTACCACAGATACTACACGGTCTGGCAGACGGACAGGTGGACAGATGATTAGACATACATGCTTAGATACATTCCGAATTTGTATACCTTATAAGAGTTTTGAAGCTTGCTTTTGCCCGTTATAATGGTATTGAAAAAAAAATCAAACTTTGATGAAGGATGAACATTTTACTTTGTACTGTAGGCATGTCCTTGGATCGATTTGCCCCGTTTGCAATACCAACCTTGGTGCAAGTAACAATACTTCTGCTAAATTTTTAATTTTTGCGGCCAGGACAATGTTTATAACACACATTAAGCAAGCGGACAGACGGACATTCTTAATCGGTCGACATTCTTAAATCGATTCAAGAATATATATACTTTGTGGGATCTCTAAAGCATCCTTCTGGGCATTGCAAACGTTTCGCAAAGTGAATATATCCCTAATCCTTCGGTGATGTACAAAAACATTCGAAACTGCGAAATTTAGAGTGAAAGAAAATCGAAACTAAAAAATACTGCAAAAATCCTCTTTCAAATGAAAAACCATGGACACGCAAAAGTGGTTTTTAGGCATAAGAGAATGTAAATGAATTGAAAGGAAAAAATGCTGAAATGCTATTCAGATTCTTTCTTACTTAACAGGGACAAAGTGTGGTCGATAACGAAGGCATCTATTTGGCGTCACTTTCGCAAACAGCCCTTGCTCCGACAAGGATTAGAAGAATGCACCATGAATACATACAAACTGCTACCCATTTAGCTATTGAAACACTACCTACATTGAAACACACCTACTGTTCCATCAGGAAAAGTAGACCTAGTTGAGGGACAACTCACATGGTCAACACTATCAGCGATTTTTTTTAACTGTTTTTAATGGGCTTCTTTTATGATCGCAATTGCTAATCGCGCGCAATCAATTAAATGACTTCGCATTCTATAGGCATTGTTTGATGTCAGATTTATTGCTGAACAATCATATGCCCATGTTGGCGAGCACTTGCAATCCCATGCCCGCACGATTAGTTCTCACACAAGTTTAGTGTGTGTGGGGGATGCCACCAATCAATGGACCGCAACTGCTGTCGCTAAAATCACATATGGGACTATTGGGGAAGTTCTAGGCTACCTAATGCTAATGTCGATCAAGTAATGTCGGTAGTTCGTAACCAATTCCCCAATGCTAAGAATGTGCATGATAGGCTGCTGGTATTATTTGATGAGCATTAGTTAGTCGGCAGTTAGTCGGCAGTTAACAAAGGCAAGAATGAGACTCCTGTCAGGAGATGCATTCCTCCATGCAAAAGGCGCATTATAAGTTGCTTAAAGGTCGAAAGCTGCACATAGCCGGGATGCTTGAAATTAGTATAAATAGGCTACAATCGCTTTCCAAAAAATTTACTCAGTTAAATATACCAAGGGTTTCCCAAAACTTCCCACATTAATCCCGATATGTGATTTTACCAATGATAACTATGCCGCATTGATTGATTGGCCGATACCACACATGGAGGAAATTTCGTTGACGATTAACTATGAGCGTAGAGGGTTAAGATTGTAAGAGCTCGAATGGTTAAACTATCGTTGGAGGTTTCTATAACATTATTACTGTTGAAGCTTGTTCACCTTCTCGTTAGAGTATATCTGTATGGAAAAGATTCCGTTTCGCTATTAATTTTTATACGTGCTTGGTGTATGCGTTCCGAGCATTGCATTAGAGGGAAATTGTAGAGTAATTTAGAAGCATACTATCAGCAGGATAAGCATACAGCTAAGCTCATCAATGAGCCAGCATTGCTACCACCAACACGCCCTCATCTTTGTAGAGACTATTCTTTTCGAGAAATGTATATGGCATGCTACATTGCTTATAGATCCATGATTCCGCTCGTCCTGGGATAGATCGCCTTTCTTCCGTGAAACATTTTGATTCTTCTAAGCACACGCACAAAATTTCCCCATCCGAATGCGACTCTGTTTAATCATCTTTCATAGATTATTTGTTCAATAATTCCAAATAAGGTAATCGTTGGTCTAGAAAGGTCGCGCATGATAGTATATTGAGCAAGAGAGATTGCAGTCAATATCATTACTCTTCTGATTATGCCGACAGGCAAAATAAAGTTAAAGGGATTCAACAAAGCAAGCTCAGAGGACATTATTATGAAGAAACTGGCGGCTCAAACTGATTAGCAATGAATTTAGTGTATGTGTGTTACTTACTACCTATATAAGGAATGGCGATATATTCCATTTAGAGGCGATGAAACGGAAATCATTAATCATTCGCACGCTTAAACTTTTTGATCTCCTCTTGTTCAAGTTCCAATTTTCTTTAACCGTCCTTTTCGTGTAAATAACAAAGTATTTTTCGATTCGAAAACTAATAAAACACAATCGAATTAATTCCTGCAAAAAGATCCATTTTTTATGACAACTACAAGAGACATGACATCTGGCGAACGGCACAATGTTTTCTTAAGAATTAATTAAGAACATTAGCATTAATTACCGTTTCGAACTCCCTACAGTAATGATCTTCGTTTGTTGCCTATCATAGTTGGATGAGAAGACTTCGCTCAGTCTCAGAATTGTTTGGGTTGGCTCTGAAATTCACGTTGGTTCAATAATAGTAAACGAGGCATGAGGCAACTTTTTATGTGCCTTCCTCGTCGCATTTCCCACAGAATTACGCAGCGTGTTGCTAGTCCAGCAAATATCTAAAAAGTAGTTGAAGTTCTGAATTTGAAAATTAATTCAAAATTATACTCTAATGAATCTTAAATTTGTTATGATCAGAAAATGATTGAAAAGATTTCTTGAAATGCAAAATTGCATAATATTCTGTCCGTCTGTCCCCGTCGTGCATTTTCCAAGACAACATGTACAGAAATCCGCCCGCAGTCATGTAGTCTCTGTTATAAAAGGATAATGAAAACCAAATTCGCGTGATTCCATCCTAAATTTGTCACAGTTGTATGGAAGAGTTATGTGAAAACTGCATCATTATTGGGGCAATGGCGGCTGCTCGTCCTTTTGCATAAAGTTTTAGCATTTAAGACGCACGCTTTTCACGATGGAATGTAAGATAAATTTTAATCGATTGAAATTTCTGCTTCTTCTTTTTAGGTACCAAATTTCCATTTATTATGAAATTGTGCTTCTCCTCGTCAAAATGCATGAATGGTGCTTGGAATAACGCCACCAACGAAGGCATGATTGAGAAGGAGAATGATGCTGATATAAAGGGGGATGTGTATAATTGAGTGAACCTAATACAAGTCTTGTAAATTCTCTTTCTTATCTAAAAACAACAACAACAACAACAACAACAACAGAAACACCACAACGAGAAAACTGAAGAAAGATAAAGAAAGAGAAGCAAACATTTACAAGACATTGTATTAATTAACAAAGATTGATATATAAACAGACAGCAACAGCAAAAACAACAACAACAACAACAAAAACAACAACAACAGCAGCAAAAATTGCTAAGTAATTTTAGAAAAAAACAAAATTACTAAATTATTAACTTAATGCATGTAGATTATAAACTTTTTCTTTTTATCGATTTTGATTGATTATCATATCCCATCTACCTTATTATCATTCTCCTTCCATTACCGTTTTTTTTTTTTTGTGTTAACATTTCTTATTTACTCTATTGATTTTCTCTATTATTTTTTTATAAATTCAATTAACTTTTCGTTACTCTTTTTTCCTTTTTCTTTTTGTATAAAAATGAAGGAAAGTTAAAAAACAAATTTTTATTAATTTAATTATGTTGTAAACAAAAAAAAAAAGAAAAACTACTGAATGTATTATTTTTAATGATTAGTTAAAGAGACACTACACTGACACATACGAGCAGCGAGGATAAAGAAATGAAACACTTTAATGGAATACGATGATCTGTCAAGTATTCCATTGAAAAACTCTTGATATATACATATACACACAGGCTTTAGAAAAATAATAAATGAACAAAAGAAAAAAAAATTATATAAAATAATATATAATTAATAATGATTTGACAATATTTGAATGTAGATTGTAGTAACAACAACAACAGTAACAACAACAACAACAACAACAGCAACAACAACAACAGCAACAGCAACAATGGCAAAAGAATATTCCTAAAAATTATTTTAAAAATATTCAAAAACGAAAAAATGTGCAAAGATGCAACAAAAGCAGCAAAAAAAACGAAAAAAAAATATTCAGCAAATGTGTTGTACATTGGTTTTGATTTAGATTCTTTGTGTAGTATTATGACTTGAAAAATAAATAGTAACAAAAAAAAGAATAAAACAAAAAAGCAGATATTCGAGATAAAAATTTTGACAAACCCGTAGCATACAAACGTAAATGCTTAGAGTTATCTAGAAAGAGGGAAAAACAACAAAAAAAAATACTGCAAACAGTATTTTGTTTATATTAATTTAAAGAGAAAAAAAAACGGACGATTGCACAATTTTTAGACGTTTTTTTTTTTAATTTTTGTAATTAATTTAAACTATCTTATTTTATTTTAAAAGAGTTATATAATAAAAAAAATTTATATAAAAAAAATCTTACTTTAACTTTAGCCAACAATCAACCAACAAAAGACATTTCTTGTGCTTAATTTTGTTTTTAACATAAAAACATATTAATTGTAATAATTTATATAATATATTAATTAAAACAATAATTAATTACTTTTGTAAAATAATTTAATAAAAATGAAATTAAAAAAAAAAAAAACAGAACATCTTATATACATAAAAAGAAATTTAAATTAAGTTAGTCCCGATAAAAAAAAAAAACAAACAAATGAAATTTATAAAAAATCTTTTTTATTTTAATGTATAAAGAAGAGGAGAAAATGATAACGTTAAGGTCACCGCGCAAAAAAAAAATAAATAAATAAAGTAAAAAGAAAAAGAAAAACGACAAATCTTTAGCACAACAAAAAAAAAAAGAATGAAAATGCTAAAAAATAATTTCATAAAATTTTCCAAAAAGAAACAAAAACTTGGAAAGAATTCTTTAAAGAAAAATGGTAAAAAAAAAAACAAAAACATATTTTTTAAAATATTTTTAAAAAATCTTAAAACATTTTTTAAATAAATAAATAAAAAATTAGTGAAAACTTGAAAGAAAAACAAAAGAAAAAAATCAACTTTATAAAAAACATATATCAGCAATAAAGGCAACACTTAAACCATATCAAAGGCGTATAAATTTAAAAAAGAAAATGAAAAACAAAAACCAAAACTAAAAGATGATGAAGAAGAAGAAGAAAAAACAGATGATGACAACAACAGCAACAAAAAAAAAAGAACTCTATACTTTTAGCATTAATGTATATGTGTATATTTATTTGATATATAAGTGTATAACATTTTAAGCTTAAAAAAAGAAGAAGAAGAAAAAAAAACAAACTTTCGAACCCTCATCTCAGCCATCACCCGTTGTTCCCCAGAACAAAGAGAGCCAAGAAACAATATTAAAAGACACACGGAAAACTTTGTTTGTAAACAAGAATACATATGGACATCTTCAGAAAGAAAAACGAAAATATTTTTCTCTCACTATTTCTTCAAAATCAAAAAAAAGAAAAAAAAGAAAACATTACATAAAAAAAAGAAGAAATCAGTTTTGAAGAACCAACCAATTTTCTTAACCGATTCCACTTCAAATCTTATCGACCCTCTTCCTTTTAGTCAGCACACTAGAGTAGCCTAAAAGTTTCTTTTCAATCACCTCTTAACTGATTTCTTTTTTATTGGAGTCTTTTTTTTTTTTTTTTTTCTTTTCTTGTTGTATAAATCTTTACGAGGAGAGTGACTTTATAAAAAAAAAAAAAAATCAACGAAAATCTTTCTTAGGCATAAAAAAATTTGTTTTCCATTGTTTTCATTTCTTTCAAGTTTATTTTTCCATTTATCTGAATGCCTCTTATTCCCCAAAGATCAATTTTATCTTAAGGCACTAAACTCTGTTTAATTGTTAATAGTTGTTAAAGGTCGTGGTTGGAAATTTTTGAGGAAACCTTGGAAAGATTGAAATATTATCTTATGGTCTATAAAAGGCAAGAGACATCTTATATGTATGCAGTTGAACTTGACTTTACAAACACTTTGAAAAGAGAACAAAACCGAGGACGTTGCCCGAAGACTTAGCAAACAAAACATATAGAGCATCTCATTTATCCACTTCAGTCTTTCGCATGCAAAATTAAAATAGGTTGTCGACTTTCTCTTGCTCCTCTTATGGTATCTCACTTATTTACTCCAGTCTGTCGCATGCAAAATTAAAATAGGTTGCGTCGAGTTTCTCTTGCTTCTCTTGCTTATTTACTATATACTCAGCCGAATTTCAAAACTTCCTGATTCATGAACTTGGTGGTTTATTAGGCATCTAAGAAATTGTGTATGTGTTTGTGAGTGACGGGAAAACCCCAAAGACTTGGCAAACTAAATGCATATCGTATATCAATTTCGGTCTATCGCATGCAAAATTCTCTTGCTTTCTTAAGATATCTCACTTATCGCATGCAAAATTAAAATAGATTGTATCAAGTTTCTGTTACATCCCTTACTTCCCTTATTTAATAGGCACTTAACATATATCAGCCGAATTTCAAAATTTCCTGAGACCCAAGTAAAGTTTCTTTACATTTCCGCAATACTCATAGAACAGAGATAGACAGAGATTTCCCCATCATTAGTGAGATATTCGTTTCAGATGCTATTCAATTATACTTTCCTCACCTACTTCTAACGTAATCGTGTTGCCTGAAGTTCGTAATCTAGGGTTTGAAGAGTGAGTAAGCATTTTCTCCAAATTTCATTTCTCTGATTTTGGCTGATTTCGTTTTCACAACTCTATTATGGAGTATGGCAGCGCAAATGGTAGGCATTATTTTTATTCGTATCCAGTCAAAGAAAGGAAATCACGATATTTAGACCGAATCATAAACGGAAGGATTATGCATGAATTGCATACGATTAATAAAAAACATTGCAGAGCTTCTCTTTCGACCGGGCAATAGTCATCTAGATCTGTTCGTTTTCTTTTCGCTTAAGCACTCGTAACGCGTTGCGGACAAAAAGACTCTGTAAATTATCAGGAATGCTACGAGTACCGCATTAATTGCCCCGTGCCCGTATTTAAAGCTAATTTGCAATTTTTTCTTTGAGAGACAGCATAACTATTTCAAGTTTATTACACGTTGCTGCAGTTTACTATGTCGTAGGCAATGTCGAGATGTCGAGATGTCGAGATGTTTCGCTAGTTATTCTCAAGTGCTTTAATGGGACGTACAAAATCAATAGTGTCATAATGAATGAATAAAGGGGAGAAAAGAGTAAGGAATGACCTTTCATTACATTCACTATCTCGTTATCATGCTCTTCAAAATAATTAACGAAAGAAACATCTGTTGTCTTTGCTTTGCCTTTTTGTAAATGCAAAGTCAATAAATAAACAGTGTCGGATAATTATTTTCACAGCTGGTAAGTGCTAAGGAAAAATTCGTCTAGCAATGAGGGAAACGTTTACGTTAATTTGAAACTCGATATTGATGTTAATTAGAAATCTGAAAGGTAAAGAAAAAAAAGTTTCCTTTTTCTTTTTTTTTTTTTTGTTAATTACAAGTGTGTCAATGAAAATTTGAAAGGCTTTTAAGAATTCAAACCCTATTGCGCATAACGAGTCGTGAAACTATGGAAATGTGATGCAGACTTACTTCACTCTACTTGAATTGTCTTCTGAGTAAAAGTGGTGCTTATCCTTTTAGAAAGTGTCTACCTTTTAATGGACTACATGTCAATTAAATTCCTTTTCGTTTTGCTCACATCAAGCCATGAGTTTCGATGATGATTTAAACGCATACTTTGCCCGTATTCTGTCACCCTTTGCTTTAAATGTTTTCTTTGCTCGTAAATTTCCTCTCGCTTTATTTCCCTTTTTAAAAGTAAAGCAAACACCATATGAAAAATGTTTGTCTGTCTCTACAGTCCACGCCACATTGCTTTAATTTCAAAATATTTATTGAATTCAAGTTCAAGTTCAAATTTTTCGACTTTCATGAGATTTTTTAGCTAAAAAAAAGAAAGAAGAAGAGGATTTTCTATCACAAGAATACTGCGTTTCATACGGAGTGTATATGTTATGTGTATTTGTAGTATTTTCATAATAAACGGGGAAATAAACTTTCTTGTTGTTTTCATGTGTCGCGTTTAATTCTTAAGAAAGCAAATGCACGCTTATTTTCCCTTTCTCTAATATAAAATTAGGCGCGTACAGCGCAATGTACGGAACGTAACGGAATCTCGCGGCAAACTAAATAAATATGGGAGACATCGAACAAGTGAGTACAATGTTTTTCGTTTGATTTGATGTCGAGTGCTTAATAGGCTCTCAGTATTCGATTGCTCTGCTCTCTGTTAAATTTTCACTAAGAAAATATTTTTGTTTTATTTCCACGTCATCATCAGTTCTTCGGTACTGACTTTTGAAATTTGTTAATGAAGAAAGGCATTTCTATACCAATCATCAAATGATGAGGCATGAATGCATTTTGTGAAATCCTAGGAAGAAACTTCAAGGACTACCAAGCTTCAAAATTCTGAATCAATTTATGCATGTCAGTCTGCCAGTCTCGGCTTCAAATATGAAGTTAGCGGCTCCAAAATTTGATAGAGACATTGCAAGCTTTTGCACGCAGGTTGCTATTAAAAATGCGTCAAATCGATCGAAAGGCACCCTTGGCACGGTGCCACGTAAACTAAGAACACCTCGGTTTTTCAAAAGAAATAAAAAATTCGGTTTCTTGCTCATTACCTACGAAGTAGAGCAAATAAACCTAGAAAAAATTGAACGCATATTCGACTACGATGCTACAGTACCTGGACAAAAATGAAAAACCATTGACCACAACGCTACCCTAACTATTGTTTGTCGTACTTTCATTTTTCTCTAAGATTCAAAAATCCCATAAAATATATAAATTTTTAGCCAATTTCGAATTCGGGATGTACTTGAACATGTCCGTCCATCTGTCCTTCTGCCCAATTCTGGTTAGCGAAAATGAAGATATCGGCGAGGATTTGAAAATGATCCAAACACTCATACGTCTATGCAACAAAAACTGAAAATATCTTTGCTTTGCATGTTCTTTACTCGTCGCTCACAACCTACAACAACATATACACTTTCATATTAGAAACTAGAAAAAGTCGGCTACGTTTACGCGTATGAGAATTTGGCTTTTTCGTTGTTTTTTTAATCTTTCTTAGGATAGCGAAGATGGGTACAAAAGATTCGGTCACAACCGAATATGATTTTCTTACTTTTCACTTATTCGTGTTAAGGATTGACTGATTGTTGAAAATGCAAGCCAAGAAAAACAATGACGGAATTTTTGCTTTCGCCTCTGCGTTGAACGTCTAATGGACTTTCCGGTTTTGCTATTGTGATTTCTTTTAATGCTTTTGGGAAAACAAAACAAGCAAATGAATAATGAAATAATTTAATGGAAGATAATTACAGAAAGTAATCACCTAATCTAACTTTCGTTCAACTTATATATTAACAAATTTGAAGCCATTTATTTAATTTGAATGTGAGAAGGTGTTATGGATGTTGCAAATTAATTACAACAACAACAACAACAACAATAAAAAGATATTTAGGATTTCATGAACGGGTAAGAATTAATTTTCGTTTTCCTTTCTTTGATATGAAACGAATTTAAATGCTAAAGGCATCGGAGCAATTGTCCTTGAATTTTTTGATTACGGAAAAATTATCCGCTTGAGGAGTAGTCGAATAGGAAAGAACCACAACTACACAGCCAATGTTAGCTAGTGGAAATCTCGAGAGCAATAGAGTTTACTTTAGTCATACTTCTGCTGACTGCTCAGTGGATAAAGGCATAATGCTGTCGTCACTTTCCCCATCTCCTTCTCTTTTCTCACCTCTTTCTCACTGTTATCGTGCCACGCAAATAGGGAACATTCCCAGACTGATTGGTCGTCCATAGCCCTTAGCTATGCTTAAGAAAGTGAAAGAAATTTGATGATCGATTCGAATTTTGAAAAGTGAATCCCTTCAACTGTTTTGTTGTTTATATATATATATATATTTGCTTATATATATACTTAAGCAAACCACACGCAAGTGGAGGCTTTTTGGCATTCTATATATTGGTAGACACATTTGCCGTCTTCTGCGTGTAAACATGATTTTCCCGATTCCAATTCCAAATTTCAAGGCGATTTTCTGTACCAGCCACAGATGCGGTTTTAAAAACTGTTCGTATACTGTTATTACGACTGAAACATTGAAATAGGATTCCGTGACTAGTTTTGATCAGTGTAAGAATTTGCATCATATTCAACTACATTCTGCTGTTGTTGTACTTTACTTTCCATATACTTTTCTGATCACAGACTTTAGATGAACATGAAAGGGGCAGTAGTGAGCGATCAAGAGCAAGCAGGTAGAAAAGTAAACGAAGTTAAGAAGTTTCAACATATTGTTACAAAAAAAAAAATCAAATTTGTTTAGAAGAAGTCCTTCCGAAATTTGGCTTTTAAGGCCCACGTATGCGAGTATCTTCAAAATGGGTATTATTAGCACACATTCACAGTAAGCAAGACACGCGACCAAAACGGAGGATAGCTTTCTTCTTCCTGGTGTTCCTATGGCGAAGTACATTGAAGCAGTGTCGTACAATTTTTTTCTACATTTATTTGGACCATGCCTGGAACTATTAACTTTTTATTATTCTTACAGTTTTCTTCAATTTTTTTTTTGTTTTTTTTTTATTCAACATTTGTGTTTTAAAAAATGTGTATAAATTAATAAATAATTTTTTAAGTATTTAATATTATTTGTTAATGTGTACTTATATATATAATTGTTGTGTATTTTTTTAATAATTTTTTTCACATATTAAGTTATATATATATATATATATATATATGTATATATATATATATACATTTAATAAAATAAAAACTTCTTAAAGTAATAAAGATTGAACTGCGCTTAAATTTATTTATAAATATTTTGTTATTTAAATTAAAAAAAAAAAAACAAAACGAAAAAAAGAAATGCAAAAGTAAAAGGCAACGATTTTATTATGAAAACAAAAAAAAAAAAAACAAACAAATAAATAAAAAATCATATAACGGAATATTTTAAAAGCTCCTAATCAATTACCAACTAAATAAGCCAGTAAAACACCTACAACCAACCAATCGGTTAATCAACATCAATAAAACAAATGACATAAATGAATGAATGAATTGATTGAGTTATGAAATCGTTAAAACAAATTAAATAAATACATATATAATTTGGATAGCTGTCCTGAATAAACGAATGAATCGCTTAAGTAAATAATAATTTGCCTGATTATTATTTAATAATTTTTTTAATAACAGCAACATTAAGCAAACAATCGAATGGTAGCTATTACAACAAATACAAATAAGTTTATAAAAAAAAAGAAAAAATATATATTAAAATTAATATGAATTTGTGTTTAATTCTTTTGTTTTCTTTTTTTTTTTGAATTTTGCGAAAATAAAAAATTAAAGATTTTATTCGAAAATATTAAATAAAATCTATGTTTTTATTATTTTCAAATTTTAGTTTAAAGAATATTTTTTTATAAAAAACATATATAAATATAAAAATAGAATTATTTAATATAATTTTTGCGATATTAAGTTCAAAATAAATAAATAAAATGTTTTTTGTTGTTAGTTATAAAAAAAAAAAAAAAAATTCTTTTTGTCTTTAGTTTCTTTACAAAAAATCTTTACTAATTTTTTTTTAAGAGAAGAAGGTTTACTTAATACATTTTTTTTTTATCTAACTTCTTTTATTATTAATTTTTGTTGTTAATTTTTTTATTAAGTTTTTTAAGTTTTCTCTTTTTTAAATAAAAAAAAAATAAATATCTTTTCTGATGCATTGTTTTTACAACTTTTTTACCCACCACCAAAGGATTTACGATGCACTTATAGGTGATGTTGTCACATAAGTCCGTCCCGTTCTTCATTTCACTCTCTCAATAAAATATTTCCATTCTTCGAAGTCTTTGCCCGTTTTCGCTTTGCTCGACACTAGTTTTTTCATTTCTTGCCGATCTTGGGTTTCATTTTCGGCAAGGAAAAGCAATTTTGTTCCTGATCAACTTAAAATTCCGAATGAATTTGATTTTATGAGTATATATGTGGCTCCACTTGATGGCCACAAGTCAAAAGTGGGCAGGAAAGACGTTAGACGAAATATAACAGTGTAATCTATAGCATACATGTATATCGGCCTCAGTCCGTAAATGAGCCTGATCAACCTATAAACAGGACCCGAACTAATTGAAAGCTTGCAGCTTAGAATTCATAAAAGGTATTGATTGTAACAAGTTAACTACGTCGTCCTCTTCATTAGTATTATTTTGTAATATGAAATTATGTTAAAACGATTTCACAAAGCGACATACACACACTGTAACACAGTCATAATGATAAAATTTTATGGGCAAATACCACAAGTACAGATGGACGAGTCATGCCGTATATACTCATCATACACATTGTTAAGTGGTGAAAGTCAACACTGATCCCTTATCAAAGAGAAGCGGCAAACACATATTCATAATGATAAAATTTTATGAGAAAATTCGTCAAGGACGGATGGACGGATCATGCCATATATACTCGTCGTGCACATAGCTAACTGATTAAAGTTTGCACAGATAGTTATCGAAGAGAAGTAGGACCATTTTGCGAAAGGGGATGTGGCGAACTCATAACGCAAGTCCCTTAACCACTCCAAATTAGAAACTCTAGATTATATTGATGATAAATTTGGTACAAATATTAACCAAATTAAGAAAATGCGATTTTTATATGTTGGTTTGAGGTGGCGGGTACTTGTTCTTTTTTTTTGCTTTCGGTTGTTTTGTTTTTTTTATCGTATCATTTGCTTAAATTTAACAGGAATTGACTTAAAGACAAATAATTCTATATGCCAAACACGTGAAGAACTTTTATATGAAATAAATACTAATTCTTAAAAAGGAAGTTGTACAAAAAATATTTTTTTTATAAAAGCTTAAAAAAATATTTCTCACAAAGTAGCGGTTAGATGGGGAAAATGATAAAAATAAATATATATATATATATA
>CCAG010008358.1:0-11305 GCA_001077435.1 Glossina morsitans morsitans
AAATAATTCTATATGCCAAACACGTGAAGAACTTTTATATGAAATAAATACTAATTCTTAAAAAGGAAGTTGTACAAAAAATATTTTTTTTATAAAAGCTTAAAAAAATATTTCTCACAAAGTAGCGGTTAGATGGGGAAAATGATAAAAATAAATATATATATATATATATATATATATGTATATATATATATATATGTCACTTCATACACTTTCCGCTTAAGTAATTCTAATTCCAAGGTCCTCTTCCGCTTTTTTAGATCTTTAAAGTAAACAAAAAAATCTTTGAAAATATTCTTACAAAATACATAACAATAACAACAACAACAACAACAACAAAAACAACAACAATTAAATTGCCAAATATATAAGAAAAAGGAAAGGAAATAAATCCTGAATTTTTAACATATCGTCACTTTTACTAAAATAACAACAGAATCTCACATAAAAAAAAAAACAAAAGGAAAACTTAAATTAAAAATAAATGAATAAATAAATAAAAAAATATACATATATTTAAGCAAATGTGTTATAGTAAAACTTTAATTAAATTAATTAAAATACTATGTTAAAAAACAATTAAAATATTATTTAAGACAAATCCCCTACACTTTTCTTTAGTTATCAACAATTAATTAAATGCTTGGTTTGCTGAATGATCGTTTCATAAATAATTTTAAACGCATGTCTAAGAAATTGTTTTCAATATATACTCTTTTGATCTTTCTAAAGTGTTATGCAAAACGTTCCCGATCAAATTTTACTTGTTTCCCTGACACTCAATCCCCAATGTTCCCATAGACACTCAATCTTATGGGGAATCTACGCTTAGCCTAAGCGTTTACAAATCACTTTAATTGGCGAAATATTCTTCACATTTTCAAGACAACAACATAGCAGTATAGCCCCTTAAACTTATCTTGCACTGCTGAGGACTCTTCTCGTCAATTTGCCTCTAAGTAGACTACAATCGGCCGATTTTTATAGCGTTAAACGAGGATGGACAACAGTTTTATAATGAACACGCCATCACATACCTCAGGAATAACATTCTGATGCCCGTAATCTTGCCTAATATCCATAAAACTATCTTAGAGGTAGGAGGAACGCTCTTTGAAAAAAAAATGATGGTTAAAATTGTTGTAAATAATTTGCAAACTGTAGCGGTAACCGCTGCAAGGTTAGATAAAACTCAACTTCAAGTCCATCTAAGGAATTAGTAATCAATACGGTTCCGATCCCCAAAGTGATAGCATATCCAGCCATGATCACACATGTTTACGATGACAGGATAACGAAGCTTCCAATATAAGGCAAATGTAATTTTTTTTATTTAACTCTCGTAACGATTACAACTGACAAGTCGAACCCACTTAAGTAAGTTTTCTTATTACATTTCTTTCAAATGTTATTTTTGAAATCTTATTTTAAAGACTTTCATAATTCGACTTGAAACGGGAAGGTCAATGGTGTAAGCTCTCTGCTTTAGAAGTAACTATTGTCGCGTTCAGAATAAGAAAGAGGTTTTAATCGTTTAGAAGCGACTCTCTTTCAATTAATCGTGGTCAGGACAATGCTTTGTTCAAATTTTGCTTTGAAAGGAGGAAAATAGAGAGATAGAGAAAGGGAAAGACGCAGGTAGAAGAAATTGGGAAAGTGCTTCGAAGTGAATCAGGTTACATCAGCAGACATTTTCCTATGACTAACATGAATGATGATATTTCATCAAGGTCGACCGTTCGACACTAAAGCTGCAGTTATAGAAAACGAATATAGTACTCAAGGGGGATTTGAAGCGTTTCAGACTTTTTGATGATCAAGGCTGCACCTTTGCGCCAGATCCGTCGTCAATGTCATTAATGAAGAGAAAGAACAAACGAATGTGAGAATCCTTTTAGTGAAACTGAGTTTTCAAGCAATGCAAACACACAAACGTTCACAAACTTTCGCCAGCTGGAAGAAGTTGAATTCAGGTTAAACTCAGTTCCCTGTCTCTCTCCTCATTAGCTTATCGGCAAAGGAGTTTAATCGATGCAAATTCAAGAAATGAGATGAACATTGAGTTGGCGATAAAAACATTCATGTAGAATACTCGTGCTACCTCAAGCTTTTATCCCCCCCCCCCACCCCACACCCCTTCTCTCCAGCCCTTTTCAATATCGATTTATTTAGAGAAAAATAAGTAAATCTTTCGTTATTGGAATGGCTTGCGTTTAAAATTAGTTTATACAACCCATGTATATACGTTTTTTTCATTTGTAAATTGTTTTAAAAGAAAAAAATATATTTAGTAAAAATTTCCGCCTCTCTCTCTCTTAGTCTAAATTACTAAATGATTTAGTTAAATTGAATTGAATTGAATTGAATTGAAAGCAAAACACAAAAAATGAGTTTGAAATTCTCCAAAAACATTTCTATAACTAGAACATTTTTTCCTTTATTTTGAATTTAAAAAAAAAAAAAAACAAAAGAAAAGAAAAACAAAATATAATAATAACAATAATAAATAAATAAAATAATAATGATAATTAAAAATTTATATATAAAATAACTGTTTTATATGTACACCTTAAGGTTGTCAACTTTACTTTCGTAATTCCTAACTTTTTAATTTTTTTGTTCTTTTTCTTTTGTTTTTTTGTTTTTAAATTAAAAAAACAAAAGAAAAACTAAAATAAAGTAAAAATATTTTGTGTTTTGTTTAATTACATTAATAAATTGTAAATTATTTAAGAGATAAAAAAAAAATAATTTTTTTTTAATGTATAAAAAATTAATATTTCAAATATTTTTTTGAAAAACAAAAACCAAGCAAGACAAACGAATTAAAATAACAAATTTTTATTTATTTTTTTTTTTGAAAGCATGCTTTTCCAGTCATTTTCTACAATTTTTGATTAGTTTTGAATCATTGTTAACAGCTTGGGTGGAATGGTTGGAATGTTTTCCTTTCTTTTTTTTCTTTTTTTTTTTTGAAAGTCTGGTAAGTCTTTTAATTTGCTTAGAGCTTTTTTTATTTGATTTATTATTTCAAGAGAATGATTTTTCGATTTATAAAAAGCAAGAGCAGCCGTAAATTTATTTAAGAAAACGAATATAAATTGAAACAAAAATAAATCAACAACAACAACAACTTTGTACACCGATCGTATAGAATGCATATGCAAACAAGTGAAAACAAAACATAAAAACTCTTATTGATAGTATTAAACTCTTATATATACTACTAGACTCATATATATATATGTATATACATATGCATATACGTATATGTATGTACGTATAGATAGATATATACATATATATATGTATGTGTATACACGAAAGTAAAAACAATCTGCAAAATTACATGTATTTATTCTATAAAAAGATATTATTACCCTTAAACTGATCCTTTGAATGGGTACATAAACATACACACACACACACACACACACACACGCAAAACACACAAACACAAATTTATACACAAACTTACATTCAAATATATATATATATGCCTGTAGACACATTTAAATTTATCCATAAATATTTGCAAAATTCTTCTTTTTTCGCTAAAACACAATTAACCCCTACTCATCACCCTATGACGTGTAAATTTATTCATACTTTCATAGAAATTTAATCAAACTAATACATTTTCTTTTACAATTGCCGAAAAAAATTTATTTCTCTCAGTATAATGGGAAAAATGTTTCAGCGATAGAAATTTTAAGGAAAAACTTCTGGTCAGTAAACAAATGTTACTTACACTTAATCTCAACAATTTCATTTCATTTCATACCAATGTCATGCTAGTTACAATTGAGTTGTTCAATTTCAAAGTCCCATGAGATAAATAAATCTATGCCATAATATCGCGATCATTATTTGATGTAATTTTCGTTTTGAGAGAATTTTCAAGCAAAATTTTCTACAAAAACAATATCGCATAAAATGTTTATTGCATGAGTGACTTCCGAAGTTGCATTTGCAGCTAAGTCTCAAACCTAAACAACTCTCAAGAATTTTAATAAAATTGTTTTGTAAGTATTGCACTCGAAAAAGAATAATTATTTTAAAATCTTTCTGATTTTCAGTTACGTTTTTCCCTTCGTCTAAACATTTTTTTTTGTTTTTTTGTTTTTAAGTAATAAAAAAAGATCTCGAGTAATAAAATTACAGTTGTAGTGACTTTGAAATTTTCTCGCATAACTTCAGCCATACGGAAGAAAAGAAGAAAAAAAAGTAATTATTTAATGAATTTATAAAAATAAATATAAATCACTTACAAACATCTTTGTCAACATACTCTATCACCATACATACATAACACCAGTGTAGACACATTTAGTAAACTTGAAGGAAATTAATTAAAATTTGATAGATTCTGTAAAAAAGTATCATCATTTTGTAAAAAGTAGTAGTATTATCTTTGTTAATGTTAAGGAATTTGTTAATATATGTTTGTTTTGTTTTTGTTTTTTTCCTTTTCTCATTACACACTCCTACCGTACGTATCAGGCTTCCTTTGCTTCTCTTAAACATACAGTGTCTTCATATCTATATGTATATGTGCGTTAATAGTAAGCGATAGTAACTTTTCGAGCAAACATTTTTAACCATAAAAGCCGAGTGAGTAGTAATAAGAAAGTAAATCGACTTTTTTTTCTTTTGAGTATTGATAAGATACGAAATGAAATGAGGGATGAACAGAAGATGTTCGGTTTTGTATAATTCTTTTTTTATCACTTTTTCTCTACTTAGTGCAATATTAATATAACAAAAGAACATCTATTTAATTATTAAGGATATGCCGTAAAATTAACTGACTATACTGAAGAATAGCAGTCAGACCCATTATTACGAAACACGCTTTAACTTCTTATAGCAGCTATAAATATTCACCACCGTGTACAAGAATCATATTTCTTTCTAAACTTCCTCCCGCATGGATTCCAATATCTAACAACATTTATTTAACCGGAAGCTGCAAGTTTACCCTGAACTCATAAGGTGCGCGCCGGCTTTTATAGGAAAACATAAATTCTCAACGAAAACGAGGGAACACTATGAAAGGGTATATATTGCAGCTCAGAATTAAAATGCTTCTCAGCCTTTATGCTGATTCTCATTATTCGATTCTTTGACAAGTAATAAGAGCAGAAATTTTGTGCATCGCTACGAAAGCTATGTGGCAGTGAAGAATAAAGCCCGACTCTGACTCTGATATGTTAATACAACGTGAATTTTTGAAAGCTCGCGAGAAACTTAAATTTCACTAACATTCTTACATCGGCTGCGATTCTCCCTCGTAATGATTACAATAAAACAAGAGCTATATGAAAGTGGTCTAAGTCAATTGAAACCTTAAAAATATTTTTTGATTCATTCAAATGGAAATCATTGAATATCTCGAAACAAGAAATATATGACATAGACCGCTTTCATAATTATGGGCACATATATGAGCGTAACATGCTATACAGAGGCCATATAGTATTTGATTTCGAATTGTAAACACAAGGAAAAACCCAATAATGGGCCGCGGCCCACCACTTTGAGGCACCTTTGAGTTATGCATACGAAGACTTTTCAAAACAAGGCTCTATACGGTGAGAATGATTTTCAATAGCATTCGTCTTTAGATGAAAGTATCTAAAAAGTTCAGGCCTGTAGGTTTATTGCAAGGAAACAAGACGGACAGACAAGCTTAAATCGGTTCAGAAGTGATACTCTGTTGCACACGTCCCCATTAACTTGATGTACCCTTTTCCCGCAAGTGGTATAGAGTACAAAAATTATTTCAAGAAGAAAGAGGAAGTCGCAAATTAAGGCCACACTAGGAAATTGTCTTACAGTGATATATTTGGACTCTGAATCTTATTTGTATTTTTTGCTGTAGAAATGATTTGAAAATTCCAAAGTCTCTTCCCCCGTCTGGCAGTGCGAATAAGATGGTTTTTTAGTATGTATTTTTTCTTAGTTGGTAAAGGGATCTCTCCTTTAAAAGGGTTTTTGGTTAATAGTTAAAATATATTTCAACCTCTTTCTTTTCGCTCTCTCTCTCACTCCCTCCCTCACTGTATTCCTTCTCTCTTTCTCTCTTATTACCTTTATATATAAATATATGTATAAATTAATTTATATATATATATATGTACGTATGAAACCTAAGTTCTTCCATTATGTTGAATAGTTTATCGATTTAGTTTAGCTTATGCGTTATTAGCGTTTAGTTAGTTGAGTTCAATTCGGTTACAAGTTATGTAAAGCGTAATATTTTAGGAAACAAATGTAGGGAAAAAGAAAAAACGACACACACAAACACACAATATGATATCAAACATTAATTAATATATGTAATACAAAAATTAATTAAATTAAATACAAAAAAAAAAAAAAATGAAAAAAAATGAAGTGAAATTTCAAAAACAGATATTTAGAATACTCTCATCCACTATAACACGTATAACATCATAACACTATAATACCCAAAACACTCTATACACGATATACACACTTATTACGTAGGTTAAACGTAAGTTTAGCAGCTTCACATAAAATATTTACACTTACATGCGTACATAAATAAACAAACATACACAAGCAAGTAATTATTAGATATTTTATTAAACATTAATCAACACTTGAAACATTCAAAAGGAGGAAAACATACTTAAAGAACACTTACATTAAAAAAGAATTTTCATTAATTAAATGTTTACGAAAAAAAAAAAACAAAAAAAAAATATATAATCATACATACATTTATACATTACATTACGCGATAACATACATATATATAAAGCATTACTTAAATGTGTAATATTTGTGTATTAGTAATTTTCAACTAAAACAACAACAAAAAATAACTCTCTTATATTATTAAAAGTCATATACACTGACAAAACCACACGCCCACACACACACACATAAACATAAACATAATTATTTTTGTATCCACGTGACAATGTTCAAAATGAAAGAGAAAGGAAAAGAAACAACAACACTCTCGGCCAAGATCTAAAATACTTTTTTTTTCGTTTTTTTTTTGTTTTTTTCTTGAAAGCGAAAATACAATGAAAGAAACATACCAATCCGTTTACATGCCATACATACACACACATCTATATCAAAACCAATTTACTCTAAAAAAAAAAAAGCCAAAAACAATTTGTACACGAAAATCTTATAATTATACTCATACTACTACAGCTACACAGCCAAGTACTACTTAAGCGAATGTTTGTAACCATTGCATTAGAAGGAATTCGAGTTGATGATACACATTCACATTTTCGTGCATAAAGAACATTTTATCAAGCGAATCGATTTGAGAATATCCCGTTAAGCTAATTGCTAGCATAGGCACAGTTAGACCACAGGTTCCATCTTTTATTCTAGTCATTGATTTAAAAATATATTTGAAAGGAAGAATTTCCTGAATCGATCTCAAAACATTTCCCAAGTAATAAAAAAATAGGTCGGACGGACAGACACTATTCTTAATCAAAAAATCAAGCATAGATGAAGATCTTGTCAGCGGATGGCATCTTAGATTGCTCAGATCCTCTGCTGATGACTTTAAGGAAACGCGGAAGAAGAAGAAGATATAAAGTATTTCTCTAACATCACTTAATCTCACCACAGTAAAGCCACCAACAGGCGATGGGCTTACACTAATTGAATCTAGATATCCATTGATAAAACTCACAAAGGCATATATCAGGGGTAAGTACTATAGCACTTGACCTGATCAATTAGCAGCAATTAGTTGATTCTAGAATTTTTAATGTCTCAAGAAAGCAGATTTATCTTTCAAAATACACTAAAAGCCACTAAGACACTGCCAGTAAAGATTAGGTTACTTTTTCCAACTTTCTCACTGCTAGTCATCTGGCCTGGGAACCTTTTTATAAATTTATCATTTCTTCAGAAACTTTACTCTTAGTCCACTTATTCGTCCAGTCCTAAAGGTTTACAAATCAGTTCTTATTCTTCTTAATTTTGACTATAATTTCACGTAGAAAACGTAAGTTTCCAGTGCAGTGTTTATGACGGGTGTACCTGAATCCTCGTTAAATTATTATAATGCTCCTCTAAAATAATCTCTCGGTTACAAACGAAGCATAGGAAAGAAACATTGAAATGAGTTAAGTATTACTACACGAAAAACACAACAATCATAATTATAAAACCATTATACACAACAACAATTGCAATAACAAAAAACAAAAGCAGAAAAAAAAACACACAACAGTTGCAGTAAGCAACAGCGAACAAACAAATTAACAAAACCAAAAATTGCTAAAACAAAAAAAAAATAAATTTTACTGATTGATTGATCGATTCATTGATTAATAACCACACAATAACAACAATAACCTAACCCTACTTTATTAAATACCTATACAAAAAATACTTGATAGAAAAAAAAAAAAAAAAAAAAACAAAAAACAACAAAACAAAAATGGAAATTATTTCAAATTAAACACAAAAGTATTAAAAAAAAAAAAAAAAAAAAACAAAAATTGACTACGGATACTAAAATATATACTAATGAAAATACTATCAAATACTGCAAACATGTACATGAAAAAACATGCTATTAAATGAATTCCAAGGAAAAACTTCAAAAACATATTTATTCGTTTTTCGTTTTTAATCACATTTTCTTTTTCAGTTTTAGTTTTTTGTGTGTGAAAAACTAAAAAAAAAAAGAAAAGAAGGAAGACCCAATAAAAACAAAACATATTAAAAATTCAACTTACACTTTAAATAAACAACAACAAAAATGTTGGTTTTATTTCTTAACCACAACAGAAGCGTTTCTCTAAAACAAAAAAATCCTCGTTTTATCAATTGATTTATTATTAAAATTCATATATATATATATATACATATATATATATATATATATTTATTATTTTTTTTTTGTTTATTTTTTTATTTAAATTTATTTTCATTTATGATTCAGTTATTAACTCTAATTTGACATAAATAACAGTCTTTTACAGTAAAAACATACAATAAACAAAAATTGAATTCACTTTTTTACGTACACAATCCTCCCCCTGGCATTCCTGCAGTGTTTGTTCTTTTACCCCAATAACTCTATCTCTTTCACTCTTACAAAACGATGAAACAATGCAATAAAAATGGAGCGCGTAGTGTACATAATTTCATGTCTCAATACATTTTTTGGTCTATCCACACGCTCTCGCTCGCTCGCTCTCTCTCTCTCTGTCTCTCTACCCTCCCCCCACCTCATCCCTAATCGATCGGCTACAAACATTAGTTAGCTTGTTGTGTGAGACCAAAATTACAAAAACAAATAACAGTAACAACAACAGTAACAACATTTCAATAACAACAAACAGCAAACAACAACAACAGCAAATATCTATATATATATATATATATATGTCGCTTGCACCTCCAGACAAATTCATTAAATTCATTACTTTTCTTAGATGTTGTTGATGATGTTTTAATGAAATTAAACGAAAGATTTATATTTAGCTCTGACTTTCTTTGCAAAAACGTAAGACTTCTTTTGGTTTCACTTTTCATTTTTCCGATTCAATTCAATCGATTCATTCATTCAGTAGCTGAGTTATTTCGATATATTTTTTTTCATTTTTTTATTCATTTTCCAATCATTTGCTTTTAAGTCTGATTTCGTTTATTTGGTTCATGTATATAATATAGTCGTTGTGTACTGTAGAGCGTTTTAAGCGACTTTGCTTGGCCCTGGCTTTGAGACTTCTTAGGTAAGTATTTTGACATTTGTTTAATCTTTCCTGTTCTTGTTCTGCTTATGAAATCATTTCCAATTGATATTTAAATATGAAATTCATGCAAATGATAATGACATCGTTAACAGGTAAAAAGAACTTTTCTTTAATCTTTTTTTTTTTTTTTTCAAGAAAAAATAATGCAATCGCTGACGGGTGAACTTTGAATGTTCATGGTTTAGATTAAAAAAGAGATTTTTCAAGCAACAAAAACAAAGGTATTCTGATTGATTCTAATAAATATTCAGGAGCGTGTACGTCCTTACAATGGTAGTTGGCAGACTTCCCAACCATCCATTAGGGTCTCTCAATCAAGACTACATGTCATCGTTCATTGTTGGCGGCTTATTCGGTTTTCTCTCATTTCTCGCTTTTACAAAAGCAGATCCTTTAAATATAATCGCCTTAGGTGATCTACGCACTAGCTCAGCTCCTACAGATTTCGTAGAAAACATAAGAAGTTACACTTTTTGGGTACTTGAAATGAAGAAATCCCTTAGCAATTTGTTCTCTTTTTTCCCCACCACAGTATACAGTTCCAAAAACCAATTGGAAGTTTATCTCTTTTGGATGTCGAATGTGGAGTACCATAGGCTTAGAAAGGATTGTGCAACTAAATATTTTGCTGTACTAACTGCAATAGCTACCTGAGCCTAAGGTTCTTCGAACTAGAATTCAGACCTAGACTTAGAACTAGAACGCTTTCAGTTAAAAAAGGTCTTGGAATTCAAGACAATCTATCTTATGCTTGCTTATGGTGTGCTTCAAAGTACAGTGAGATAATGAGTAAAGCTTTACCGCAATATCGAAGCACTTTCCATTTATTAGCAAACTCGCTAACGAGTCAACGCCTCTAACTATGAATATTGACTTTCGGTCAAGAACTGTTTAGTAGCAGTGGGTTATTTACCAGAAATGCGCTCTTTGAACATGTTTAAGCTGAGCAGTCCTTTCGATGTGAACTCATGCGAGGCAAAAAAAAATGAGAGATGATAAGCAATTGGCGATAGATTGAATTGATTGAATGAATGATTGATTTCATTGACATTCCTATTAAAGTATTCCTTAGAATGAACGCATTTTTCCGCCAAAAATTGACAAACGAAGATCTGCTGGGCAACATCGGAAGAAAAGAGAAGATATATTGCCATTAATGTTAAGCTTACGTTCGTGTCCACGATTCTGATTGCACCCCAAAGTCCTTGCTAAAGACATCTGATGAAGGTTTTGGATTCAAGTTCCTAAACTTATATGTTTCAATAGGTCCTTTGGAGCATACAAAAATTGTAGCTATTTTACTGATTAGTTCTTGGATTGACAGTAAGACTTCACAACTATTGATGTATGTTTTTTCGGTCGCGCTTTGTGGAAAGGTATTTCTTCAACAAACAACAACAAACAAATTTGCTCGAAAAAAGTTTTCTGTAAAGACTTGATTGCTCTTTAATTATTTTGTAGGAGTGATTGCCTTCCCTCACCTATGCTTCAGGAACACCTATATTATAAGGAGACATGCGCAATGCACT